>CAUYON010031243.1:0-27710 GCA_963573935.1 Arctocebus calabarensis
TTTTTGGTGGTTGATGTTAGGTTTTATTGCACCGCACACTATCCAGGGTGACAGCTTGCGGCACTTAAAAAAAAAAAAAAAAAAAAAAAAAAAAAGGTTTGATTCCTCCATCAATTTTGAAGTTTAGTTTAGAAACATACAGAATTCTGGGCAGAATTTTTTTTTTTTTTTGTAGTTTATGGCTGGGGCCAGGTTTGAACCCATCATCTCCTGTATATGGGGCTGGCACCCTACTCCTTTGAGCCATAGGCGCTGCCCCTGAAAATTGTTTTGTATAAGAATGTTGAAGGTGAATGACAATGTTCTTCTGGCTTGGAAGATTTCTTTTCTTTTCTTTTTATTTATTTATTTTTTTTGGGGGGGAAGGTTTCAGTTGAAAAGTCTGCTGTCATCGTAATGGCTCTGTCACTGTAGGTTCGTTGTCTCTTACTCCTGTTTGCAGAATTTTTTCTTTCATCTTGACTTTGCACAGGTTCATTACAATGTGTCTTGGAGAGGTTGAGTTGAGATGATGTAGGGTTTGATATTCACCTTAAAGGAGTATGTCAGGGTCTTTAGTAAGACCTGGGAAGTATTCCTTTGTGATGGTCTCAAGCAGCGCTTCCATTTCTTTGGGACAATCTTCATCCTCTTCAGGAATCCCTATTATTTGTATATTTGAATGCTTCACGGTGTCCCATAGGTCTCTTAAGCGCCTGAAGTGCCTGTTCTGCTTACTCTCTCTTTTCTGCCTCTTGACTACCTGAGTTAAGTTGAAAACTTTATCCTCTAACTCTGAGGTTCTTTTTTCTCTGTGGTCTAGCCTATTTTTGATACTTTCCTTTGCATCTTTACGTTCCCTAATTGTTTCATTTCCTTAAGCTCCTCATATCCTTTCTATAGTCTACATATCTCTTGTCCAACTTTTGGTTCTGTCTTTCCATTTTCTCATCCATTCAGTCTTTTATTGTCTTTATTATCCATATTGTATTTATTTATTTGTTGAGACAGAGTCTCACTTAGTCACCCTCAGTAGAGTCCTGTGGCATTACAGATTACAGCAACCTCAAAAACTCTTGGGCTTGGCTTGGCGCCTGTGGCTCAACGGGCTAAGGCGCCAGCCACATACACCTGAGGTGGCGGGTTCGAATCCAGACCAGACCCGCCAAACAACAATGACGGCTGTAACCAAAAAAGGGTCGGGTGTTGTGGCGGGTGCCTGTAGTCCCAGCTACTTGGGAGGCGGAGGCAAGAGACTTGCTTGAGCCCAGGAATTGGAGGTTGTTGTGAGCTGTGATGCCATAGCACTCTATCCAGGGTGACAGCTTGAGGCTTTGTCTCAAAAAAAAAAAACCTCTTGGGCTTGAGTGATTCTCTTGCCTCAGCCTCCCAAGTAGCTAGGACTACAGCCACCCACCACAATGTCCAGCTAGTTTTTTTTGAAGAGACAAGAGTTTTACTTTGTCGCCCTCAGTAGAGTGTAATGGTGTCACAGCTCACGGCAACCTCCAGCTCTTGGGCTTAGGCGATTCACTTGCCTCATCCTCCCGAGTAGCTGTGGACTACAAGGCACCCGCCACAATGCCTGGCCAACAAAGTCTGGCTATTTTTTGTTGTAGTTGTCATTTGTTTAGCAGACCCTGGGCCAGGTTTGAACCGCCAGCCCTGGTGTATGTGTCATCAAATATGGATGACAGGCTCGGTGCCCTAACCACTGAGCATGGGCACCCAGCCTGTCACCCATATTTTAAATTCCCTTTCTGTCAAGTCCATTAATTCTTTTTTTTTTTTTTTTTTTTTAAAGACAGTCTCAGTCACCCTGAGGTTGAGTGCTATGGTGTCATAGCTCACAACAACCTCAAATTCTTGGGCTCAAGTGATTCTCTTGCCTCAGCCTCCCTAGTAGCTGCCACATTGCCTAGCTATGGTTTTTTGTTTGTTTGTTTTTTAAGATACAGGGTCTTGTTCTTGCTTTGGCTGGTGTTGAACTTCTCAGGTTAGGCACTCCACCCATCTTGGCCTCCCAGAGTGCTAGGATTATAGGCCTGAGCCATGTGGCTTCTGGCTTTTTTTTTTTTTTTTTGTAGAGATGGGGTCTCACTCTTGTTCAGGCTGGTCTGAAACTCCTTGAACTCATGCAATCTACCTGCCTCTCAAAGTGCTAGGGTTACAGGTTGATGGAATTCCATTCCGGCTGTGAATGGAATTTAAAAAAATTGTTCACTAGTAAGGTCGAGCTAGAGATTTTGAGGTTTTTTTGGGGGTGGTGATGGTGGTTTGTTTTTGTTGTTCACTTTTTAAGATTAGGAGAGTATTGGGCAGAGAGGAGGCACTTGTCACCAATAACTTGTTTCTTGGTAGTGTGTAAATTGGTGAAAATAACTACATATAAACCTGTAGTCTTGCATTTTTTTTTTTTTTTTGTAGAGACAGCGTCTCATTAGATCGCCCTCGTTAGAGTGCCGTGGCGTCACACAGCTCACAGCAACCTCCAACTCCTGGGCTTAGGCGATTCTCTTGCCTCAGCCTCCAAGTGGCTGGGACTATAGGCGCCTGCCACAATGCCGGCTATTTTTTGTTGCAGTTTGGCTGGGGTCAGGTTTGAACCCATCACCCTTGGTATATGGGGCCGGCGCCCTATCCATTGAGCCACAGGTGCCGCCCACTTTGTATGGTTTTTGCATTTGATGGTCTGCCAGTGTTCCTCAAAACCCTAGTGGTGTTTTTCCGCAGGATAGCACCCATTGACTATCTGTGGTAGTGTCCATATGATTCAAGTGCATGTTCTCTTACCCCCCAGCAGGAGTGCAGAATCCAATCTAAAATAAATCCACTTTACCCTTCTATCCACAGTGATTGATTCAGAGTAGGGTATTTGGCCTAATCTGAACTGATGAGAGCTATGGCACAAGTATTGAGAATGGGTTTCTTTTAAGATTATTTTATTCCTTTTTCTGATGTAGCTGTTAAGAGTGTTCTAAGCCATCATGTATGGAGAGCCTGTCTGAAAATGAAGTCAACCCCCAAATTGAGAGGTTGATGAGGAGCTCTTAAACTGTCCTATACCATTTGGGGGCGTGGGCAGAGAGGGTCAGGGACTGGGCCCTCTGATAGTTTCCCATGTTAAATTGTCTGGATTAACCAGATGTGTGAAAACTGCAAAGCAGTTTGGTGGGGTCAGTGCCTGACCCTGGCAACCCCCACTCATATGTGACTTTAAAGATGCTGTTTATCCTATTGGGTCCATCCCTGGCTCAGACCCTCCTATGGCCTCTTTTTTTGGCCTTGCAATTATGTGGGCTAGTGAGTTCCTCTTTTGGCGCGGGCCTGTTTGGAGTTGTGTACAGCACTTGTAACTGAAAAAGTCCTAACAAATAAGTTGTTAATCTTCTCAAATAAAGGTCTGCTGTGTAGGAATTCAAATATGTTAGGATCTGTTTTATTTTTTTATTTAAATAAAGTGTTTATTGATTTTATTTATTTTTTTCAGTTTTTGGCCGGGGCTGGGTTTGAAACCACTACCTCTGGTATATGCAGCTGGTGCCCTACTCCTTTGAGCCACAGGCACCACCCAATGATTTTTTTTTTCCTTGCAGTTTTTGGCCAGGGCTGGGTTTGAACCTGCCACCTCCAGCATGTGGGGCCGGCGCCCTACTTTGAGCCACAGGTGCCGCCCCTGGGATCTGTTTTATTAATAGTAGAGCAGTTTTTGTTTTGTTTTGTGTGTGTGGTTTTTTTTTGTTTTTTTGTTTTTTTTTTTGAGACAGAGCCTCAAGCTGTCACCCTGGATAGAGTGCTGTGGCATCACAGCTCACAGCAACCTCTAATTCCCAGGTTCAAGCGAGTCTCTTGCCTCCACCTCTCAAGTAGTTGGAACTACAGGCACCCACCACAACACCCGGCCAAGTTTTGGTTGCAGCCGTTACTGTTGTTTGGTGGGCCAGGGCTGGATTCGAACCTGCCAGCTCAGGTGTATGTGGCTGGCGCCTTAGCCCGTTGAGCCATGGGCGCTGAGCCAGCAGCCTCTAACTCGGGCTCAAGTTATCCTCTTACCTCAGTTTTTCTATTTTTAGTAGAGTTGGGGTCGTGCTTTTGCTCTGACTGGTCTTGAACTAATGAGGTCAAGCAATCCATCTGCCTTGGCCTCCCAGAGTGCTAGGATTACAGGTGTGAGCCACTGCACGCGGCCTGCGGAGCAGTTTCTTTCAATCTTCTTTATCTCATAGCACACTTGAACTTACAGTTAAACTTCTGTGGCACACTTACGTTGATTAAAAATAGAAAGAGTAGGGTGGTGCCTGTGGCTCAGTGGGTAGCGCACTGCCCACATACACTGAGGGTGGCGAGTTCCAACCCAGTCCTGGCTGAACTGCAACAAAATAAAATAGCTGGGCGTTGTGTCGGGTGCCTGTAGTCCCAGCCACTTGGGAGGCTGAGGCAAGAGACTCGCCTAAGCCCCGGAGCTGGAGGTTGCTGTGAGCTGTGTGATGCCATGGCACTCTACTGAAGTTGATAAAGTGAGACTCTTGTCTAGGCATCCTCAAACTTTTTAAACAGGGCCAATTCGCTGTTCCTCAGACCAGTGGAGGGCTGGACTATAGTTTAAAAAAAAATCTATGGGCTCGGTGCCTGTGGCTCAATGGGATAAGGCGCCAGCCATGTACACCTGAGCTGGGGAGTTCGAATCCAGCCCGGCCCACCAAACAATAATGACAGCTGCAACCAGAAAATGACCGTGCCTGTAGTCCCAGCTACTTGGGAGGCGGAGGCAGGAGACTCGCTTGAGCCCAGGAATTGAAGGTTGCTGTGAGCTGTGATGCAACAGCACTCTATCCAGAGTGACAGCTTGAGGCTCTGTCTCAAAAAAAATATATATCCATGAACAAATTCCTATGCACACTGCACATACCTTAGTTTGAAGTAAAAAACAAAACTGGAACAAATACAATTCACACTAACGCATGTGGCTCTTAGTTTGAGGACCGTGCGTCTTGTCTCTTAAAAAAGAAACCAGCAGTTCCAAAGTGAAACAGACAGGCTCAACACCTGTAGCTCAGCAGCTAGGGTGCGGGCCACATACACCTGAGCTGGCAAGTTCAAACCCACCTGCCAAACAACAATGACAACTACAACCAAAAAAAAAAAAAAAGAAGAAGAAGAAAGAAAGAGTAACAAAAAGAATATACTTACTGTGCTTTGAAGTTCTTTCAAAACTAATTTAGTTAACCATCTTTAAATTGTTTTAGGGCACACCAGATGAGCATCACTGCAGTAGAGGAACAGTAACTTAGTGTATACTGCGAGAAGCAGCAGTTCCTTGTGGCTTTTACAGAAGCAGGAAGTTCTGTTAAATACTTAAGATCACGATACTGCTTTTGTAGAAGACTGAATTTAAGTTCTAACTGAGAGGTGTAACTTTAAATGTCTGCTTTAATGAATATATGGATTAATTGTTCATTTGGCCAATTTACTGTTGGTATTTTATGGGGAAATTAACTGTATATAGAAGCCTCTTTTTTTTTTTTTTTTGTAGTGACAGAGTCTCACTTTATCATCCTCGGTAGAGTGCTGTGGAGTCACACAGCTCACAGCAACCTCCAACTCCTGGGCTTAGGCGATTCTCTTGCCTCAGTCTCCCGAGTAGCTGGGACTACAGGCGCCCGCCACAATGCCTGGCTATTTTTTTTTTGTTGTTGTTTGTTTTGTTTTGCAGTTCAGCCAAGGCCGCGTTTGAACCCGCCACCTTCGTTATATGGGGCCGGCGCCCAACTCATTGAGCCACAGGCACCGCCCTAGAAGCTTCATATTTATGAAGGCATATTGTCCCTGTACAGGTTAGGATTTTCAAGTGTAATTTTCATTATTTTAGAGTTGTAATTATTTTGTGAAACTCTTACCTTTGAAATTAAAGTAAATATTTTTTAATTTGTAGATTCAGAGGAGCAGTTATTTTGGGTATATATCTAATGCAAAAATGTGTAGTTCATTATGTAGTAGGAAAATTGCAGCATGCTTAAAAGTGTGAATAGATCTCCAGAGTATCCTTTTTGTTTGATTAACTAAGGGACGCAAATATGCAACATTTTGTAGGAAAGGCTTCTGCCATTCTTACTAGTTTGCTTTTAGTTTTAAATTTTATTACATTAGTACATCTTAAAATTGATGTTAATTTTTGCATTATTTGATTTCATTATAATACTTTCATTAGTTTAGGATTTTACTGAATTAATTTTGACCTTTAAAGTGAAAAGAGTGTTGATTATTGTAAATCGAAAATTTAGTTTTGAACTTTTGCACAGCTATTTTCAGTACTTAAGTAGTCATTATTTCTATGGAAGAGTTCACACTGGTTATTTTAAAAATAATTGTATGCATGGCGGTGCTTGTGGCTCATTTTGAGTAGGGTGCCGGCCCCATACACCCAAGGTGGCGGGTTCAAACTTGGCCTCGGCCAAACTGTAAAAACAGAAAAATAGCTGGGCATTGTGGTGGACGCGTGTAGTCCCAGCTACTTGTGAGGCTGAGGCAAGAGAATCACCTAAGCCCAGGAGTTGGAGGTTGCTGGGAGCTGTGTGACTCCACAGCACTCTACCCAGGGCGATAAAGTGAGATGAGACTGTCTCTACAAATAATAATAACAATAATAATAATAATTATAATACTTGCAGGCATAGAAAAGGTGCTGTAGGGCTTAAAAGCACTTACAGGGTATTTCCTTTAGTTCCCTCAAGCTTTAGTTCACTGAAGTGGTATTTAGGATATCATTAGCCATGTTTTCTGGATGAGGAAACTGAGGGCCAAACTGGAATTCGCACACTGCTGTTATTTTCAAGTTACCTGTGTGGTTACTTTTACTTAGACGTATACTTTTAAAGGTAAAAAAAAAAAAAAACACCATAATCC
Organism: Arctocebus calabarensis; assembly: GCA_963573935.1. Taxonomy (NCBI): domain Eukaryota; kingdom Metazoa; phylum Chordata; class Mammalia; order Primates; family Lorisidae; genus Arctocebus; species Arctocebus calabarensis. The sequence continues at coordinate 6,883 of CAUYON010031243.1, forward strand.
TTTTTGAAAACAAGATTTCAGAAAAGCTAGACATTTAAGACCTTTTTTAAAGCCTTCTCTCCCCATCTGGAGTGTGGTTTTGAAGTCACAGCTTTGTAGTAAGGCATTATTTCCCTAGCGTATTGCCATGGCCCAACAACTGTTAAATCAGCAAGCTAAGATTTCCTACCAAGTTTGTGTCTGACTGTGAGCTTGCTTTCTCCCTTTCTCCTTCCATTAATACCCAGGACAGCCATTCTGGCCCTCACTCACCCAAACCCTTCCCTGAAATGCATCTCGCTCTTCATATTACTCCAGGGGAGCCACTGTTGGATTTGCTTCTAGGCCTTGACAGTTTAGCAGAGAAAGAATGGGAGTTCAGGGGTAACAGGAGAATTAGAAAATTATTGTCATGATTGTCAAGAAAGTTTTGAGAAGACTGGGCTAGTCAGTCCTGACAAAAAGCCTGATGATGGAAATGGGAATTGGTCTTTAATTTTGAGACTGGAAAGTCTTTGGTGACTTATAAGAGACTACTTTACTGTAGAATGTTGGGGTTAAGTAGAATTGAATTGCATAGAAGGGTTTGTGCATGGGAAGCAGCAGAAAGTTGGCCCAGTAGATTGAAGGGGTAGAGGTAAGTTTAGGAATACGTTTTTTAAGTCTCTCTTTTTTTTCCTTTCTTTGCATGGGAAAGATTCAACTTTTCTTTTTTTTTTTTTTTTTTTTGAGACAGAGCCTCAAGCTTGTCACCCTGGGTAGAGTGCTGTGGCATCACAGTTCACAGTAATCTCCAACTCCTGGGCTCGAGCGATTCTCCTGCCTTAGCCTCCCAAGTAGCTGGGACTACAGGCGCCTGCCACAATCCCTGGCTGTTTTTTGGTTGCAGCCATCATTGTTTTTTGGTGGGCCCAAGTTGGATTCAAACCTGCCAGCTCAGGTGTATGTGTCTGGTGGCTTAGCTGCTTGAGCCACAGGTGGCAAGCCAGTTTGAACTTTTTCTAACCAAGTGTTATTAGAGTCATTGACAAAGTAAGAAAGGGGAATTAGACAAAGGCCACATGTTTGTCTAGGAAAGAAGACACATACTTCTGAAATAAAAGGGAAAAAGAAGAGGATAGAAATTTTCTTTCTGGCTCGGTGCCTGTGCCTCAACGGGCTAAGGCGCCAGCCACGTACACCTGAGCTGGCCGGTTCGAATCCAGCCCGAGCCCGCCAATCAACAATGATTGGCTGCAAACAAACAAACAAAAAAAAATGGCCGGGCGTTGTGGCGGGCGCCTGTGGTCCCAGCTGCTTGGGAGGCAGAGGCAGGAGACTCACTTGAGCCCGGGAATTGGAGGTTGCTGTGAGCTGTGATGCCACTGCACTCTATCCAGGGTGACAGCTTGAGGTTCTGTCTCAAAAAAAAAAGAAATTTTCATTCTTTCTCCTTTTTCTACTTTTTTGTTTTTTAGACAGAGTCTCACAATGTTGCCCTTGGTAGAGTGCCAGGGCATCACAGCAACCTCAAACCCTTGGGCTCCAGCGTTCTCTTGCCTCAGTCTCCCAAGTAGCTGGGACTACAGGTGTCCGTTGCAACACCTGGCTATTTTTTGTTGCAGTTGTCATTGTTGATTAGCTGGCCTGGGCCAGGTTCAGGGCTGGGTTCAAACCTGCCAACTTTGGTGTATGTGGCTGGCACTGTAACCACTGTGCTACGGGCACCTAGTCGAGGATAGAAATTTTCATGTGGGCTGAATTGAAGTGTGAGAGAGAGAGCAAGGGCATGAGAAGTGAGAATTCTGTCCTTATAAACAATTCATTCAACACTTGATTTTATTTCCCAAACTTACACTTTTTGATTCCCTATCAGACTGGGTATATGAAATCAAATTACACAGAATTCACTTAGGATATAGCTTGGTAGACAGAAGTTTTATTTCCTTGACACTTTTTTTTGAGACAGAATCTCAAGCTGCCACCCTGGTGAGTGCCGTGGCATCACAGCTTACATTAACCGCAAACTCTTGGGCTTAAGCGATTCTCTTGCCTCAGCCTTCCAAGAAGCTGAGACTACAGGTGCCCGCCATAAGGCCCGGGTATTTTCTGTTGTGGTTGTCATTGTTGTTTTTACTGGCCCTGGCCGGGTTTGAAGCCACAAGCTTTGGTGTGTGTGGCTGGTGCTGTACCCACTGGGCTACGGGCACTGCCTCCTTGTCACTTCTGAAGGAATTGTCACATTTATGTTGTGTCAGCCTGGTAAGACAGTACCTGCTTGTAGTTGGAAAGCTTTCTGTGGGCAACTCCAAGAGCTATTGTGCTCTTATTTTTTTGTAAACTTCCTGTGATTTTGGAAACTGTTTTACTGAGTCTGAGTTTTAGAAGTGCTGGTGGCCTGTGAGCAGATTATAATGGCCATATCTGGACTGTTCTTGAGAGGCCGGGAGTCTGAGGACAGACTTGAGAGGTGCTGGCCAATTAAGCCCCAAAGCTAGGACCTAACTCTGACCTAACTCCCATTCCTTTCCCGTTGTACCTGTACCATTCAGTTCTACAGAAGCTCTTAACCTCCAGTACTAAATTGTGGATTTCAACACAGAGGGCTGAAACAGGGCTACTAATTTTGTTTTGTCTTGCAAAGGCATTGAAAAAACTCATCATATAAAATCAGAATTTTATAAAAGGAAGGGATACTGTTTTATCTTAAGACATGAACTTTTTCAGAATCAAGGATAAGACTTCATATTGAATAATGTTTTTTCCTCGAGACAGGGTCTCTCTCTGTTGTCTAGGTTAGAGTGCTATGGTGTCGTCATAGCTCATAGCAACCTCAAACTCCTGGGCTCAAGTGATCCTCCTGCCTCAGCCTCCTGAGTAACTTGGACAAGAAGTGTCTGCCACGCCCACCTAATTTTCCCAATTTTTGTAGAAATGGGTTCTTGCTCTTGGGCCAGGGTAGTTCCAAACTCCTAACCTCAAGTGCTCCTCCCTCCTCAGCCTCCCGAAGTGCTGGGCTTATAGGTGTGAGCCTCCTCTCCTGGCTTATATTGCATAAATTAAAATTTATGAAGCAATATAATTGAAAGAATGTAATACTTTGCCCTCATTCTTGCTACTTGTGTGTAAGAACCACTGATTTAATAGCCCTGATAACGCTGTTCAGTTTGGTAAACTTGTTCTTAGATAAGGGTTCTCCTTCCTCCCCGCTTCTCACAGGTGAAGGGCACTTTTCTCATGGTTGAAATTTGGTGTGCTTGGTGTGGGGTGGGAGAGGATTGCCATACCAGATTTTCGCGTTAGGCCCCTTCCTAAGCCACTCTCTTCTTTAAACCCTCCTCTTAACAGTTGTACCTTTTTACTTGAATCACTTCTTCTTGGATCTCCTCTTAGCTGGTAGGTAGTTTTATGAAAGTTGGTGGTAGGTTTTACCGTTTTTATGTATCTTTTAGAATTTTGTCATAAGTGTTAAATGGAAGTGAAATTGATTCCTAGTTTTAACCTCCCGCTGGTTCCTCACTTAAACACTCCTGGTCAAACAATACTTAGTGCCAGCTCTAGCTCTTCTTGCCTTTGCCTGAGGCCAGACCCTTAGTGGAAGTTGGTGGAGAGGAAATGTTTAATCTTTGACCTACTTTTCATTTCTTCCCACATAGCTTCCCGAAGCTGAGCCTGCAGCGTTCCTTTCACTCCCCTGTTAAATTCTTGCTTTCTTTCACTCCTTAAGGGAAGTAATGTTTGAGGCATGGACACTTTCTTCCATCTCCATCACCACCACTCTCTTCCTCTTCGCCTGACTATATACCTCCTGTTTCTCCACATCCTGTGACTTTGATATTTGTGTGGATGACCCACATCTGTCTGCTTACCAGGTTCTTTATCCACAAACATTAGCCTAAATGAGGCTTCTCACTTCTGAGCAACATTTTGTGATTCTATAGAGAAAAGGCTTTGGACTGCAGAGGTTTAAGTGACCTCAGGTTAAGGTTAATTACTTAAAGTCTCTGAGACTCAGTTTCCTCTAATGCAAAACAGGGATAACTATCCATTCTAAAATGGAATTTTAACTTTTCGTGGCTTTGCTTTACATTTTGCATTGGGTATAAACTTTCCTCCCTGGATTTTACAGCCCTTAATTTATTTGGCCTCAGTCTGCTCTTTCAGCAGACAAACTTCTTTGGTGCCTAGCATAATACTGAACAAATACTAAGGTCTAAGTAGGTGGTGGTGTTGTTTTTTAATATGGAATGCTTCATGAATTTGCTTGTCTTTCTTGCACAGGGGCCATGCTAATCTTGTTTGTAGTGTTCCAATTCAGTAGATGAGCTGCTGAAGCAAGCACTAAGTAGGTGTTTTTTAATCAGTTTATTGTACTATCATAAAACATATTAGGATTTATTTTATACCCTCACTGTTCCATGCCTACAGTCCCAACTACAGGAGCCACTGACATTTTCCTGTTCTTCTTTTTGAAAAGGCCGTCCAGAATCATGTCCTGCATGAGGGTTTAGCACATAGTAGATGGACAAGGTGTCCTGAAGTGAAGGATGGCTCTGACTGCTCCCGTTACGTGATTGCTGAAAGGGAAAGTCAGTTTGCTCTGCTGGACTGAAACTCAGGGCTCACTCTCTGCTGCTCTCTGACAACCTGCCTCTCACAGCTGTCTACTCCTTGGTTTCTGGGCACTTTCACCTTGGCTAGATGAGAATGAACATTCTGTCCCCTGATCAGGTTTCTGTGGGGCTGAGACAAGTGCCACAGCTGCTCCTCCAGTGCTAATGAGTGCATCTCGCTAACTTGGTGGTTTTACTAAACAAATCTTGAGTGCTCTGATTTTATGTTCTTAGCAGTGTCTCACCTGGCTGCCTCATGGCTTTGTGTGGTGGTCTTTGTCAATGTAAGTGCATGTTAACAAAACACTAAGATGGTGACTTTACTTACTTGCCTACTTTAAGACATACCTTATTTATCACCTTTAGAAGGCCATGGCCTCAGCTTAGCTCACAGCAACCTCACATTCCTGGGCTCATGCCATCTTGCCGCAGCCTCCCCAGTAGCTGGGGCTAGGCGCTCACCACCATGCCCAGCTAATTTTTCTATTTTTAGTAACAATAGGGGCTCAATTTGCTCAGGCTTGTCTCAACCTCCTGGCCTCAAGCCATCCTCTGACCTTGGTTCCCCAAAGCACTTAGGATTACAGGCATGAGACCTCACCCAGCTTGACGGTGACTTCCAGTTAACAAAATTCTCAGGTATCATTAATGATAATGAAATGCACTGCATTTTAGTGGCTGTTCTCTAGACTTTATGTCAGTGCTCATCTTACCTCATGCTTATGTGGCAATGAATGTGCCTGTGAGGTATTTGGGGTTTGTTTTGTTTTTAGTAGGGTTGGGGTCTTGACCTTGCTCAGGCTGGTCTCGAACTCCTGAGCTCAAAATCCACCTGCCTGGGCCTCCGGGAGTATTAGGATTAAAGGTATTAGCCACCTTGCCCACCTGTTTGTGAGTTTCTATACTTGTGAACCCTGGTTATTACAAGAAGTACATTCCAGTCAAGCTGCCATGTAAACCGACTGAAAGTATTCATTTTGCTTAGCTGTGTTTGTTTCAGGTACCTTTACCCCTTCATTTGCTATAGGCAAATGAATACATTTAAATGGTGTTTTTATTTATTATTATTGTTGAGACACAGTCTCATGTTGCCCTTGATAGAGTTCCCTGGAAATGCGGATAGCTCACAGCTCACAGCACCCTCAAACTCTTGGGCTTAAGTGATTCTCTTTTCCTAGCCTCCCAAGTAGCTGGGAGTACAGGTGCCCACCACAATGCCTGGCTATTTTTTGTTGTTGTTCGAAACCAGGCCAGGTTCGAACCCGCCATCCTCAGTGTATGTGGCTGGCGCCGTAACTACTGTGCTATAGGTACTGAGCCTTAATTATTATTATTTTGTAAAAATGGAATCTTGCTGTGTGGCTCGTCTTGAACTTCTGGCCTCAAATAATCCTCCTGCCTCAGCCCTCCAAGTAGCTGGGATTACAACATTTGAGGCCACATTTTATTTATTTAGTGAATAACTACTTAACTAAATGCTACTCTGGTTAACAATACTGCTGGAAGACTGGACAGACCTTGAAAAGGTCTGAGTTCTGTTCAGCTCTTGAATGACTGAATGAATGTAGACATCTTATTTGTGTATGTGTTGAAGTATTCAGAGGATCTGTGGTTTCACGGTACAACTTTAGGGTTGTACCGTGAAGTACTTATTGATTTCCCCAGAGACAATTTTGTTCTGACTGCCACTGCTATAGTCCAGGTTGGTAGATCTCCATAGCCTCAAGCTGTCACCCTGGATAGAGTGCTGTGGCATCACAGCTCACAGCAACCTCCAATTCCTGGGCTCAAGCGAGTCTCCTGCCTCCGCCTCCCAAGTAGCTGGTACTACAGACGCCTGCCCCAATGCCTGGCCATTTTTTGGTTGCAGCCATCATTGTTGTTTGGCAGGCCCGGGCTGGATTCGAACCCGCCAGCTCAGGTGTATGTGGCTGGCGCCTTAGCCCGTTGAGCCACAGGCGCTGGGCCAAGATCTCCATAGCCTCTTAATTAGGCTGTCTGCTTCATTCCTTGAAGGTTGAACACATCTTATTTCTGACTTGGCTGATGTTTTCTAAGATAGTGACTAGCTTTTTTGTTACTTCATGCCTATAGGCGGTACAGAGCTATTAAATTCTAAATTGCTTTGGTAGGCATTTAAGGTCCTGTGTGGTCTGTTCTCATTTAGTCTTTCGAGGTCCTTTTCTACAGGAGACACACATCTCTGAACCAAAAGTTCTTCTCCATTTTGGTAACTCTGTCCCTCAAAAAATAAAACCTGTTGTTCAGCTTTCTAAGCATAACTTAGATAACATTACACTATGAAACCTTCTCAGTTCTCTTTAGAATAAATTTCTCTACCCTGTGTTCCTTTTTTATATTTTTGTTATTTTACTAAAGAAGATATGTGTGTTGGTTTTTTTTTAAATTTCATTTCATTTAAAAAAATTTTTTTAAGACAGAATCTTGCTCTCTTACCCAAGCTGGAGTGTAGTGGCACGAAGCTTAGCTCACTGTAACCTTGACCACTCAAGTGGCCTTGACCACTCAGGCTCAATTATCCTCCAACTTCAGCCTCTCAAGTAACTGAGAGTACAGCCATGTACCCCTAAACTTAGCTAACTTCTGTTATTCTTATTTTTTGTAGAAGTGGGGGCTCACTGTGCTGCCCAGGCTGGTCTCAAGTGACCCTCCTGCGTTGGCCTTCCAAAGTGCTGGAAGGCCAACAGATGTTGGCTGCTGTGGGCTACTGTCTGTCCCTGGCTTGCTTTCATTTTTAATTTCCAAGAGCTACTTTTTCTTCTCTGAATGTTGTGTTTTGGCTTTGTTCTTTTTTTATCAATGCAATGTTTTCTGTTTCTCTGATTTTTTTTCTTTCTTTTCTTTTTTTTTTTTTTTTTTGTAGAGACAGTTTTACTTTATTGCCCTCGGTAGAGTGCCGTGGTGTCACACAGCTCACAGCAACCTCCAACTCCTGGGCTTAGACAATTGATTCTCTTGCCTCATCCTCCCGAGTAGCTGGGACTACAGGCACCCACCACAACGGCGTGGCTATTTTTCTGTTTTTTGCAGTTCACCTGAGACTGGGTTTGAACTCGCCACCTTCAGTATATGGGGCCAGCGCGCTACTCGATGAGCCACAGGTGCCACCCACTTTTTTTTTTTTTTTTTTGGAGACAGTGTCTCAAGCTGTTGCCCTGGGTAGAGTGCTGTGGTATCACAGCTCTCAGCTACCTCAAACTCTTGGACTTAAGCGATTCTCTTGCCTCAGCCTCCCAAATAGCTGGGACTACAGGCGCCTGCCACATCGCCCAGCTAGTTTTTGTTGTTGCTTCAGTTGTCACTGTTGTTTTAGCAGGCCCAGGCTGGGTTCAAACCCGCCAGCTTCGGTGTATGTGGCCAGCGCCCTACCCACTGAGCTACGGCACTGCCATGTCTTTCTGATTATTAATGTTAATGTTTATTTTAAAATTTTCATCTCTGTGTAATTCAGTTTTCTACTGGCTGTATTCTACTTTGTCCTGATCTTTGTTTTCCATATTAGAAAGGAACCATGTTTCTTTGTTATCAGTTACTTAGAGGGCCTTTAATGTCAGTATGTTGAGGTCTTTTTTGCTGGTCTGCTCATGTTCCCCAAAAGAGACTAAAAGGTGAAGGGCTGGCTGTGTACTGGGAGCGGAGTAGAGGAAGAAAACTGGAAATATACTGTTCCAAATCCCTAAGCTCATTTTCAATACAGCACCTCTGCCCTCATTCATATTAATGACCCCTGGTGCAGAGACCCTCTGTTTTAACCTCTCCAGGAAGTAAACCTCAGATTGGAAGAATTTCTGTTGCTTTGTAATGAATTAACTACAAATTTAGCAGCCCATGACACTACAGACATGTATCTCACAGTTAACGTGGATCTATAACCCGGACAGTTAGCTGACTCCTGTGCTCAGGCTCTTCTTAGGTTGCAGTCAAGGAGTTGGCTGGCCTGTCTTCATCTGTAGCTCCTCCAAGGTCATATAGTTGTTGGCAGAATTCAGTTCCTTGCAGCATAGGACTGAGGCCACTCACAGTTCTCCAGCCTTCTCCATAGGCAGTTTACGTCATCAGCTTGCTCCTTCAAGGCTAGCAGTCAGTTAAGAGTTGGTTTTTTTTTTTTTTTTTTGAGACAGAGCCTCAAGCTGTCACCCTGTGTAGAGTGTCCTAGTATCACAGCTCACAGCAACCTCCAATTCCTGGACTCAAGTGAGTCTCTTGCCTCCGCCTCCCAAGTAGCTGGGGACTATAGGCGCCCGCCACAATGCCCGGGTATTTTTTGGTTGCAGCTGTCATTGTTGTTTGGTGGGCCCCCAGGCTGGATTCGAACCAGCCAGCTCAGGTGTATGTGGCTAGAGCCTTAGCCCGTTGAGCCACAGGTGCACAGGCGCCGAGCCTAAGATTTGGTTTTATATAAATAAAGCACAACCTCATCTAGAGAATGATATCACATTAACTTTACCATGTAGAGTTGGTAAAAAGTAATTTACAGCTTCCACCCACACTTCAGGGAGATCATACAGCCCCCATCTTAGAATTCTGCCCATCACAGGTCGTGGAATTTGCTGCTTTGTTTGAGAGAGAGGTTCTCACGCTGTCAGCCAGGCTTGAATGCAGTGGCATGTTACTGTAGTCTTGAACTCCTGGCCTTACACCATCCTCCTGCCTCAGCTCCCCCAGTGTCTAGGACTACAGGCAAGCACCACGATGCCCAGCTAACTTTTTAAATTTTTTATGGAGACAGGGGCTATGTTGCCTAGGTTGGTCTTAAACCCCTGGCCTCAAGTGATCTTCCCACTCCCAAAGTTCAGGAATTACAGGTGTGAGCTATATTCCACCCAGCTTTGACTACTTCTTAAACACACTTTTAACTAATCCTTTCCCCTTTACCAAACTCACCCCTGCCTCACTCCAGTTTCCACTGGGAACCCAGATTTCTAAGTCTTTCAGGGGATTCAGTGGGCTACATGGACTCAGTCTTAGCTTTCTTCCCAGCCAGTTCAGGATTCTGTTTTCGTGGATATGTCAGTCTCTTCAGCACCCATCTATTTGCCTTCAGTCTTTCAAGTTTTCAGTGTTGTCTTTTCCCTCCCTTCTCTCTGGAGTTTTTATGCCTTAAAAACAAAACAAAACAACAACAAAAACCCTTTATTGTAATGTTGGTGGAGTTTCATTTCATTATTTAATACCAAGAAGTACAAAGCTTTATCCCCAGAGAAGAATCCTAACAAAAATGTGATATTCTGGGCGGCACCTGTGGCTCAGTGAGTAGGGCGACAGCCCCATATACTGAGGGTGGTGGGTTCAAACCCAGCCCCGGCCAACCAAACTGAAACAAAAAAATAGTTGGGCGTTGTTGTGGCAGGCGCCTGTAGTCCCAGCTACTCCGGTGGCTGAAGCAAGAGAATCACTTCTAAGCCCAACAGCTGGAGGGTTGGGCTTCATTCTTCTTCAATGAAGAATGAATAAAAGTTGATTCTGTGTTTAATCTACCTTTACGCACATCTTATGAGATATCTTAATGTTTTTTCCTCTAGTTCAATACTTTAGCTAGGGTTACTGTTTACTTTTAAGAAGGAAAAAAATGGACCCGGGGTGTTGGCTCACTAATCCTAGCCCTCTAGGAGGCTGAAGTGGGTGGATTACCTGAGCTCACAGGTTCGAGACCAGCCTGAGCCAGAGTGAGACTTCATCTCTAAAACTAGCCGGGCGTTGTGACAGGTGCCTGCAGTCGCAGTTACTTAGGAGGCCGAGGCAAGAGAATCACTTGAGCCCAAGAATTTGAGGTTGCTCCCAAGGGCAACAAAGTGAGACTGTTTCAGAAAGAAGGGGAAAAGAAAAAAGAGTTTAAATTTTCCCCACTTCATTTTTCAGCTCCCTCTACTCTTTATTTTCCACTCAGGTGTATCATTTGTCCCTCCAAAATCCTCATTTTAGGCTTGGAGGAACTGCCTCCTTTTCCTTTTAATCAGGACCTTTAGCCTTTTCATAAAACCTATCCTGAATAGACACATAGTAATTCTATCTTTGAGAGTGTTTCATATAAAATTGGAAATTCTGGCTTGGCGCCTGTGGCTCAAGTGGCTAAGGCTCCAGCTACATACACCTGGGCTGGTGGGTTCGAATCCAGCCTGGGCCCACCAAACGAGAATGACGGCTACAACCAAAAAATAGCCAGGAGTTGTAGGGGGCGCCTGTAGTCCTAGCTTGGGAGGTGGAGGTAGGAGAATTGCTTGAGCTCAGGAGTTGGAGGTTGCTATGATGCCACAGTACTCTACCCAGGGCAGAAGCTTGAGGCTCTGCCTGGGGTCGGGTGGGGGGGGAGGAAATTCTCAGAATATGACTTTTTTTTTTTTTTTTTTAAGAGACAGAGTTTCACTTTGTCGCCCTCAGTAGAGTGCTATAGCATCACAGCTCACAGCAGCCTCCACCTGTTGGGCTTAGGTGATTCTCTTGCCTCAGCCGCCCGAGTAGCTGGGACTACAGGTGCCTGCCACAACACCCGACTATTTTTTTGTTTCAGTTTGGCCGGGGCTGGGTTTGGACCCACCACCCTCGGTATATGGGGCCATCGCCCTACTCACTGAGCCACAGGCGCCGCCCAAAATAATGACATTTTTGTTAGGATTCTTCTCTGGGGATAAAGCTTTGTACTTCTTGGTATTAAATAATGAAATGACTATTAGAGAATCATTATAGGAAGCACCTGACATGGTAGCCGGTGCGCAGACACGTGTTGATTTACAGGCCACTGTAGTGCCTGACCAGTCACCACTAGTGAAAAGTCCTGTGTATCTGCTTACCAGTCCCAGTCCTAGACATACTACACTTGGGCGTCTTTGACATGTCACCTGTCAGTGTTCCATCTATGGCCTGCTTGTGTAAAAGCTGTTGGTTTCTGTTCATATAGAAGGGTGTGTGTAGAGAGCACAACCAAGAGTCACTTAGGTGAGAGAGTTAGTGATGAGAACACAGCTGGACCCTCCCCTCCAAGCCCAGCTTTGTATTTGACATGTTGGGCATAGCCTCACTCATTCAGTCTCTCTGCCCTATGCAAATATAAACAGCCTTGCCTTTCTCTCCAGCCAGCTGGGGCCAAGAAAAAAGCCAAGGACTCCCCAAGTGCAGTAAATAGCTCTCCTCACCTCTTGACCCTGTCGTTTCCTGGTAGTTCTGAGTTGTGGATCCTGCAGTGGAGAGGGAGGGAACAAAGAATTTGCAGAGGCCTCAGCTTCACAGAGCATTGAGCAGTGGGTGATATTGTATCCTCAGGCAGGGGTTTGACCTCACATTTCAGTGCAGGTCATTCCAGTGACTGCTGGACCTCCCAACGCCACTGTGAACTAGAATGAAATAGAGTGGGTCTGAATTCCTGGACTACATCTGGGACCAGCCTAACTTCTGAGCTGGGGAAAGTAGGTCTTATATTTTATACCCGCTTTTCTTTTCTTTTCTTTCTTTTCTTTTTTTTTTTTTTAAGCTCCAGTAGGGGAAAGAATTATTTCTTTTTTGTTACGTTTGCCATTTAGAGGCGTAACATTTGGACTGTGATGGAACTGATGTTTGTTTCCAAATCTGTCTTTGGTTTTCATTAAGGTGGCGATTCTCACAATGCTATTATTTCTTTTTCTTGGAAAGGAAAACATAAAAATGTCTTTATTTGCAGATGGTATATTATATGTGATGTTCCATATAGAAAATTCTTAGAACTCTACAAATATACTAAATAAGTGAGTTTATAAATTCATAAGATAACAGGTCAGTACACACCATTGTTTTTCTATGCATTAGCAACAATTAGAACTTTAAAAGTTTAAACATCAATTTTTTTTTTTTTTTTGAGACAGAGCCTCAAGCTGTCACCCTGGGTAGAGTGCTGTGGCATCACAGCTCACAGCAACCTCCAATCCTGGGCTCAAGCGAGTCTCCTACCTCTGCCTCCCAAGTAGCTGGGATTACAGGCGCCCGCCACAACACCCGGCCATTTTTGGTTGCAGCCGTCATTGTTGTTTGGCGAGCTGGGGCTGGATTCAAACCCGCCAGCTCAGGTGTACATGGCTATCACCTTAGCCTGTTGAGCCACAGGCGCCGAGCCTAAACATCCAATTTTAACAGCATTAAAAATATCAAAATATCTAATAAAATATGTGTAAGAGTTGCACATTGGAAGCTACAAAACACTGCCAAAACAAAGACCTATAAGAAATGGAAAAATACACTGGTGAGCTATCAACTTGACCTGTAAATACATTCCCAGTGAAAAATCCCAATACGGTTTTTTTGTAGAAATTTGATAGATTTTGTGGAAAACAAAAAGTCTAGAATATCGAAAATAATTCTCGGGGTGGGGAGGACATGATTTACACAGTACTATCTCACATTATTACTGAAATCCCCTTTCCTCCCCACTTAGTGCTCTGTGTGGTGTGTGTTTATTTTCAACTGATTTCATTTCTACAAATAAAATCAATTTTTATTAATTTAGTAACATCTTTTGGCAGCTCACAAGATTTTTCTTGTTTCTGCTTAAGCCCAGATTCCATACAAATGTGAAAGAAAAATGAAATCATAAGATAGGAAAGGCAAACTAATAAATGTGATTAAACAACTTTTGTATTGAGTCCAAAGGCAAATAATTTTATTGCAAGCTTCATGGGTGTAGTGGAAAGAATATCACTTTAGGGCTTGGCCCCTGTGGCTCAACGGGCTAAGGTGCCAGCCACGTACTCCTGAGCTGGCGGGTTAGAATCCACCCCGGGGCCCACCAAACAACAATGATGGCTCCAACCAAAAAAAAAAAAAAAAAATTGGCCAAGCATTGTGGCGGGTGCCTGTAGTCCCAGCTACTTGGGAGGTGGAGGCAGGAGACTCGCTGGTGCCCAGGAATTGGAGGTTGCGGTGAGCTATGATGTCACCGCACTCTGTCCTGGGTGAGTGCTTGAGGCTCTGCCTCAAAATAAAAAAAAAAAAAAAAAGAGTTTCACCAGTAGTGAAAAACATTTTATTCAAACAGAAAAGGTTTGCATAATTCCACTGAGTCAGCTGGAGGCAGGTCCAGACCCATCAGAAGGGACTCCTCCTTGGCACGAAAGAAGTCATACATGGTGTCCAGACAGAGGTGCCCAATGATGGGGTTCAGGCAGTCCTCACATGGTAAAGTGTTGTATAGTTTACCAGGCCTATGTATATGCTCTTTTAAGTCTCTCAACATTATTTTTCTTATTTGCCTGTCAGGAAATTACTACTCAGAATAATCAAGGTCAAAACCAGAATTAGAGCCCAAGTTTCCAAAATCCTAATCCAATGCTTTTTTCCCACAACACTAAGTTGCTTCTCAAAAATAACCAACTCTAATTCTCCATTTAGCAGACTTTCCTGCAATCATTTCTGGGCTCTGTCACAATTTTTTCCTCCACCATAAAACCAGTACCTTTATCAGGGATAATCTCACCACCCTGGCTGTATGTTTCCAAAGCAGAAGAAAATTCTAGAGAAGCCCTCTCCTTTGCCCTGGATTCAAGCCCACCAGTGTTCTAGAGTATGCTGACCTCATTCTCCCACGGAAAAAATCTGATCCCTCTCAAGGAAAGCAAGTCCTTCCAGTTGACAACTCTGAGTCTCCTTCCCAATCACACCAACTGTTTCACTTGAGCCGGGAGAGGGTAGATCCACCATCACAATCTGGAATAATCACTGAGGTTTAAGTGCAATATGTCCTTAAAAACAGGAACAAAAACAATAAAAATATAGCACCGTACTTGGACTCATATCCAAAAACCTCATTTGCGATACTATTTATTCTTCCCTCCCCTCCACAGATTCTTTCCTTATGCCTTTGTCCCACTTTGCCCAAGTAGCCTACTGGCCAGGAACATCCCAGCAGAGTGTTTCTGAATCTGGCTGCTTCGGCTTTCCAGTTCTCAGGCTCCTCTGAACTTAAAGCCTACGACACACAAAACAGCATTTAGGTCTTAAACTGCCCTTGTAGAGCATTTTCCAACAGACCAGGCTGTGCTGTGCCTCAGTGCCTTCACACAGGGTGTTCTTGCCTACAAAAATGCCCTGCCCTGCTAGTCTGAGGGGAAACCTTTTCAAAACTCTGCCTGGCTACACTTCTCCCAGAAGGCCCTCTGACTTCGCAGGTAGAGTTCATTGCTCACTCGGGTCTGTGAGCTCCAGTTCCTGTTCATACTCCACGGTAGCACTGATCACACTGCACACAAGTCATGGCTGAGTTTCCACTCATGGCTCTTTCCCAATCTTTGTGCACCTTACCTAGGAGAGGGGAGCTAGATGAATGTCTAGCAAATAAGGGCATCTCCCCATCTCTACAAGCTTCCTGAGGCCAGAGAGGACGGCAGCTTTTTGGTATCCCCTAAAGAACTCTCCACAGTTTGCCGAGCACAAATGTCAAAGGCATAAACAGCAATGGCATGCACACACGGTAGCTTAATTCACTGAGAAATGGGACAAGCATTCCCAGAGAGGCACTGAGGGAAATGCTCTCAACCTTACCAAACAGGAAGATTTAGCGTCTGAACCTCCAGCCTCACATACTGATCTGTTTCCACTTCATTTGTGCTAACTCATTTTACACTCAATCTAGTTTACGCCAAGATCCAAGGTTATCCTCCAGGGCAACCACGGCAAAATGGAAATTACAAAAGCTCATCCCCAGACAAATGCCAGGAGAAGCCTTCTTGATAAGTATTCTGCTCCCCTTTCCCCCCCATCTCACTGGAGTAGAACAAAGTTCAGTTCATCAAGGGATGCATTCCAGAGGAGCTGCAGAGACCTTGAAAACTATCACACCCTTGAGAATGGGAGCTAAACAAGACATGTCTGCACTGAACTTTTAGAAAAATAAGACTAAAAAAAAAAACAGAGCATGTTTAAAGCTAGCCAAAGGAGTTAAGAATAGCAAAAGGACCACCATTCTATTTGTTGTTACTCACAGAAAAGCAAAGGAGGAGTACACATATTTGAAAATTAACTCTCAAACAAGGAAAATATGTATTCTAGTCTTCAAATATTTTCTCCAAGAGGCAAGAGTCAGGAAGAATAAAAAACACTCAATTAGTTACTAACTAATTCATTTCAAGTTAAATTCTGGCTGAATAGTACTGATATCTCCAGGATCCTTATTAGAAAAGGGGAAGAGGGGGCTGTGCCTGGGGGGGAAAAGAACTCAATGCTTTTCTAAAGATGCTTTTATTTTATCTAAGACTAAGGATACATCCACCATTTATTTTAAGTCTAAGTGGAGAACTTCAAAGTCACTGATGAAATCCTGCCACCCCTTGGTACCAGTAGCACAGAACATAGCAAGCACTTTATGGAAGGC
Source organism: Arctocebus calabarensis (assembly GCA_963573935.1). NCBI lineage: Eukaryota > Metazoa > Chordata > Mammalia > Primates > Lorisidae > Arctocebus > Arctocebus calabarensis. The sequence continues at coordinate 22,804 of CAUYON010031243.1, forward strand.
AAACTGCACCCAGGCTGTAAGGGCAGATATTAGCACAGGCTTTGAAGCAACACCACCTTGGTTCTAATCCCAGCTTTGTCTCTAATAAGATGTGTGACCTTCAGCAAGTCACTGACCCTTGATTTCTTCATCACTAAGGAGGAGGTAATAATCTCTGTCTCCTGGGGCTGTTGTACAGGTTGAGTTAATTCACGTCCGGCATATGAAAAGTACTTGATTTTACAATTACTGTTATCTAAAGAGGGGCAAGAAATACAACATTTACTCACATAAGGATTTCAGGGACAAATATAATTTGTAGTAGCATAAACACTGCTCTCTATTCCAGGGCAATGACACTATTTTTTCCCCCAGCAACAGTCCTTTAAGTTATAACAGGCAGGTTTGATAGCTCCCATTCTAACAGCTAGAAATCTGATGTGCTATCTGGCTAACTCAAGGTCACCAAGATCATATGTTGTACCAGGAAGAGAGCAGAGAACTCCTCACACCCAGCACAGTGCTCTTTAGAGGATCATGAATCTGCTGGACTACAAACATCCAATTGTTAATGAGATTTTTTTCCCCTAAATATCAAAAGGAACATTCTTTACAAATCCAAGCACAAAGGCTCTATTATGAAGAGAGAGAAAACAAGCCACGAGTTGGAGGAAGCTGGATACTCTATATTTCTCTGCTTATGTGGTGGCAAAAACACGAGATCCAGGTTTAAGGCAATACTCCATCGCCTCCCCTCCTCCCAGCTCTGTGACCTTCGGCAAGTCAACTAGCCTTCAAATCTGTCTTTTTTATTAGCCAAGTGGGATCATTTCTGCTCCATCTGACACACAGGGTTATGATTAAATAAGAGTATACTTAATAGTCTTAAGAACTCAGAAAACACAAGGTTCTCCTTTGGTTCCTTCTTTAGTTGTGCTTGTTCCTAGCAAAGTTTATGATATGAATCGTGAGAAAACAGATTTGTGGAGAATTCATAATACATGTGCACATCTGTTCCCAAATTTGCTATACACTGGAATCACTTGGAGAGCTTTATAAAATCCAAATGTCTAGGTCTCCCCCAGCAATTAAATCAGAATGTGTGGGAGTAACAGCCAGGCATTTTTTTTTTTTAAATCCCCTTGTAATTCCATGTGCAGTAATGTTTGGAAACCACTGGTCTATGCTATTTGCCACTTGATAATAACCTTATCCCTCTTCTTCCTGGCTGTGCTAATTCAAATCCTAGCTCCTGCATGAGACTCCAGCCCAGCATGACAGCCTTCTCTGTGACTATTTACATTTGAATTACATGAAGTTAAAACTCAGTTCTTAGTTGAGCACACACATCTCAAGTGTTCAGTAGCTACCTGGGGCTGGCGACTAACTGAGCTGAGCCAGCATAGACCATTTTCATCACAGAAAGTTGTTAGACAGCAATGCTCTAGCCCATTCCTCTTAATTATCTTTATATAAACACATAGGAATTCATTTATTACACATCACCTTGATTACTTAAGTATTAAAGGTCTTGTGTCAACATCCAAATCTCTGTCATTATAGCAGCCACCAGGTACTTGGGGCTACTGGCACTTGAAGGTTAGCGTGATTGAGGAACTGAATTTTTAACATTATTAACTTTTTTCATCATTAAAATAATAAATAATTTATTATTTATAACATAATACATGTATAATGTATCCAATTAATTATTTGGGGGGATAGAATCTTACTCTTGCTCTGGGTGGAGTGCCCCTGTATCATAGCTCAGAGCAGACTCCAATTCTTGGGCACTATCAATCCTCTTGCCTCAGCCTTCTGAATAGCTGGGACCATGGATGCCTGCCTCGCCAGCCTAGTTTTTCTTTTTCTTTCTTTTCTTTTTTTAAATAGAGTCTCACTCTGTTGACCTGGGTAGAGTGCCTCGGCATCATATTTCACAGCAACCTCAAACTTGTGGGCTGGAGCAATCCTCTTGCCTCAGCCTCCAGAACAATGAGGAGTACAGGTGCCTGCCACAATGCCCAGTTAGTTTTACTATTTTTAGTAGAGATGGAGCTCTCACTCTTACTCAGGCTGGTCTCAAACTCTAGAGCTCAAGCGATCTGCCTGTCTTGGACTCCCAGAGTTTTATGATGACAGGCATGAGCCACTCCACATCCAACCTAGTTTAAATTTTTAAAAGAGATGTTTGATACAGTTATGGAAAAATGTCTACATACACTAGGAACAAATTTGGTATGTCAATCCACTTTTTCAGCGCTACAATTTATAATCTGATACATATCATGTGCTTCCAATGAAAATTCAGCATCAAACTGGGATGTGCTTTAAGAGTAAATCACAGCCGACTCTGAACACTATATGTCAAAAAGAATGTGAAACATCTCATTAGTAATCTTATATTGATTACATGTTAAAATAATATTTTTGATATGCTGAGTTAAATAGAATATATTTTTGAAAATAATTTCAAAACCTCTTTCTTTTTATCTTTTAGTATGGCTACTGGGAATTTAAAGTTATATAGTTTGCATAATATTTCTGTTGTATAGCTCTGTTTCAAATTATCAATTCTTTGAAGGCAAGGATCACATTACTTTTATCCCTGGATGATAATTTCCTTCAGTCTTTCATTTCATTATATCTGGCAGGACACTGTACCACATAATAGCTGCTAAAAATATTCAAAGATTTGAAACTAAATAAGTACATTAATTATCAATAATTCAATTTAGCTCTGCATGCACAGAACATGCTATTATTTGTCCCTATTAGTTCCATTTGGGTTCCTTCAAGCAGATAATCATCACAGAACCTGACTACCAGCTGTAGATCACATGCCCACTAGATTCAGAGATGAGCCCACTGAAAAAACAATATAAATTTTCACAGCTTACTTGATTTATAGAATATATTTAATAGGCACATAAAGAACTGGCTTACGCTGAATCAACCACTGTATTAATAAAATGTGCAGCACAATTCATCTTATAATAGCTCTTCTTCTTTCAATAAAATATGAAAAACTATGCCTGTGGTTGGTGACAAGGGACTCAAATGGAAATTTTGGTGATTTCCAATACAAGTGTATCACCATGTAATAGCTTCCCGCTCACAGAAACATCTGTGTGGGGTTTTTTTATTGCTTTACTTTTCTTTTCACAGCTTCACTGAAATCTATTTCACATACTATGCCTCATACAACGTGCGCGTTAAAAGTATACAATGCAATAGTTTTTAATATATCAGAGTTAACATCTATTAATGTTTAATGCCTCCCCTTCTGGCCTAGATTAAATTCCCTTATTTATAAGGTGGAACCCTATTAATATAGGGACTGCGAAATAGCTAGTTACTTAAAGATCACTCAGTGAAAAATGGATGCCTTCCCTTTCTACCATAAAGTTGACACAAAGAGTAATAAAAGTACAAAATTGAAACAAAAAATGTTTTGCTTTATAAGTCTATTAATAAAGTTTTATTTTACCCTTTAAGATCCCCCAAGAAAAGTAAAAAGGCAAAAATTAATTTTGTAAAGTAAATCCAATCATGTGGACTTAAAACTGTTCAGGGAAGCTAGAAAATAATGTAAAATAACAAAGATCCCATTGCAATCTTAACAAAAGCAGAAATGAAAATCATGGCATATTCATGAAAGGCCTCATTCCAAAAATGCTTGGTTCAGTGGGAATTCAGATTTTTGGGTACTCTTTGCATTCCAGTCATCAAGAAGAACTAGTCACCACAATGAGCACTAATGCACCGAGTTCCCTCTGCATGTCTGAGGACGAGCTTTCTTCCCTTTCTTCAAGTCTTTTCCCTCCGCCCAAAAAAAGAAAAAAAAAACTGCTTTTAATATTTCGTGTTAAGTCCCCAAATCACAGAAAAAGTAAACATTAAAAATAGACTAGAGGTATGGTGTATTAGCCACCATAATGGTTATTCCCAAATCTTCATTATACTATTTGTCTTACCATGTCCACCCTGGGACACACCTTGGCTTTCTGTCCACCTTTGAACTTTAACTCCACAGCGGACTCCAAAAAGATGGTGCACAGTTTGGGACCCTTATCATATACTTCCCAGGAGACTCTTTCTGTCTAGATGAAAACTGGACTTCAGTAGACTGATACTCCCTCCACAAAAATATAGTAATTTCCACCTACATGCAAAGCATGATGCTTATCACTCTGAATGGAGAGATCACTTTCTCTTCCTCAGGGAACCACTTGTGTCAGTATCACCCACAGAGTCTATTTCGTGCCAAGCTTCTAGGCCCCATTCCAGATGATGCAATCAGTGTCCCAAGAAAGATGACTCTAACATGCCCTTTAGAGTAGCTAGTGTGGATGGGACGAGCTAATGCATTATATGAACTTCAAGTGACAGTACCAGATAATTATGATAAACTCCAAATTTAGAATGAAGATAGTCACTGTCACAGGATTTCAGAAAGAATGGGCAGGAATAAAGCAAGAGGGTATTCTGGATCGGAAGGAACAGAACAGCGTTTCTCAACCTGTGAGTCACGACCCCTTTTTAACAATGAAAATAAATTGCAGCATTAGGAAGGTTGAGAACCCCTGGAATAGAGGGTGAATAGCAATAGAAAATAAACACACCTCACCAGAACACAGAGTTCTTGTTCAGGACTAAGATAAGAAGGGGTGATGAGGGCCCCACCCCACCCCCCAAAAAGTGCCCTATAGGCTCGGCGCCTGTGGCTCAGCGGCCTAAGGCGCCAGCCACGTACACCTGAGCTGGCGGGTTCGAATCCAGCCCCAGGGCCCGCCAAACAACAATGACAGCTGCAACCAAAAAAATGGCCAGGCGTTGTGGCGGGCGCCTGTAGTCCCAGCTACTTGGGAGGCAGAGGCAAGAGACTCGCTTGAGCCCAGGAATTGGAGGTTGCTGTGAGCTGTGAT
>CAUYON010031245.1:0-65779 GCA_963573935.1 Arctocebus calabarensis
TGGCATTTTCTTGATCACTATATAAAGACATTGATACTCTACATTTAATAAGTTTCCCCAGTACCCTGCTAAGATGCACCGTAGGTGTGATCCCACCAATTGCCCTCCCTCCACCCATACTCCCCCCTCCCCTCCCCTTTGGAGTTATTTTTTGTTTTCTTGTTTTCAACTTTAACTGCGCGATGGTAGGTGCTATGCCTGTCTTTTTCACCACTGTATTACAAATGCTTAGCACAATGTATGCAGTATATGTATGTGATGAATTAATGAATAAACTTAATAGGCTACAGTATTGATTTTGGCAACATAGTATTGGATGAAGATGATGATCTAAAAGCTTCAAAACATGCAGAGATTTCTTGGAGGATGTTTTTGCCATTGATCTGTGATCACTGACACCTATGCTATTCACTAAATTCTTGAAACACTGTAAAACAAGTCTGAGCAAGACAAATGGCTGCAGAAGATGAGTAATGCCAGGAATTTGCTTTCATTATTGATAGTGATATGCTTCATTTTTCATCTTAAAGAAAAAGAGAGTCACATTGAATTGATTTGTTAATCATGCAAGTTTTTGAACTTTTTTGACGTATCATAGGAAAAGTTGTAAAGCCAATGGCAGGACTTCTGCTAGAACAAAGGTATTTCTATTTGCTTTTGTCAAATGAGATCCGTGTTGCTCATTTTCACTATGCTGGAGACTCACAGTGTATGCTGTCAACCAATACTTATGAGAGAAATTCCAGTCCCTAAGCCCCAAACCACTAATTAGTTCCGTAAATCACTGAGGAGAATGAGTCATTGGACTGGATTCTTTGGCCAGTGGTTTGTTATATAGTATGTCACACTGAAACACTCAACGTGGCTTAATGACTTTTACATTCTTTCCATTTGTTTTATTTTAAATGCATAGTTGTTTTTTCTTACTGTATATAAGACAAAATACCTTGCTTTTTTTTTTCTTCCATCATATTTTAAAAGTTTTCATTTGAAATATGAGATGACGGTCACCCAGCCCTCTTCCCCTTGATATGAAAACTCTAGATTTGGAAATGTGAAGAAACAGTGACAACAAAAAAACAATCAACAATACTAAGAATGACTCTTTGTATCTTACTTTTATAGTTTAAGAAGTAGTTTGTTTTTATTTTCTTACCTTAATTGATCTTCATAACAATGCCCTGAAGCAGCAAGGAAACAGAGAGGTTAAATTACTTGATTTACTCAGGTCACAAATCTATGGATTAAAGATCAGTACTCATTCTATTATCAAATTATTTTATTTCTTTATAAGCTAAAGGAATAAAGAAAAAAATCAAATTGTTCCCTTAAATTCCATTAAGAAATGCTGTTGTAAAGAGTTAAATTCAGTAAAAACAATTGGTTAGTCTTCTACTGTGCAATGTACTCTGGATGCAAAAAACCCTCACATATTTTATATTCTTAAAGACTTCCTACTTTGCAGGGAGAATCAGGCATGTAAATATGAAGAAGCATTGTGGTAAGTTCTGTGTGTGGAATGCAATGGATTAGGGTAAGTGAATCAATAATTTGCCTAGGTGAACATCTCGTTGTACACCAACTTATATAATAACTCTTTTGTTGGAGGACTTAATAGCTCAGATCATATTCTACTTTGCTGAATATTCAATAATAGCATTTTCCTGTTGATAATGGGGGTAGTGAAGAATTGACTTAAATAAATGATAAACAAATAACAGAAATAAGTATTAATTTGATGACTAAGGAAGAAACAATTGAGTGACCTGCAAATATTATCATAAATATTATAATTACAAATATTATTGCAAGAGACTATAGGATTATAGAAGAAAGTAAAGAAAATAACCTAGTGTCAGTTTACTTTTAGGATAAGATTTTGTAGGAAATGATCTTATTCACACTTCTACAAAACATCTTTGTTGAGAATATTTTGAGATATAGGAAATGATACTGAACGTTTTAGGGAATCTGACATTAAAAATGCACAGATTAGGCCAGGCATGGTGGCTCACGCCTGTAATCCTAGCACTCTGGGAGGCCGAGGCCAGTGGATTGCCTGAGCTCACTGGTTCGAGATCAGCCTGAGCAAGAGTGAGACCCTGTCTCTAAAAATAGCTGGGCATTGTGGCAGGCATTGTAGTCCCAGCTATTTGGGAGGCTGAAGCAAGAGAATCACTTGGGCCCAAGAGTTTGAGGTTGCTGTGAGCTATGATAACGCGGCATTCTACCAAGAGTGACAAAATGAGACTCCGTCTCCAAAAAAAAAATACATAGATTATAAACCTAGTACCTCCAAACCCTCAAAATAGCTTCCACATAAATTTTCAATGGTCTTAGGATGCCTTTTCTATAAAATAAACCCAGAATTTCATAATACAGCTGTACTCTTTTGTACCTTTTCTTGATTGCATTGAGGACTCTGTCCTTAGAAGTTACTGAGGAAGATATTGGTGTTACATGTTTCAAAGACAATTTGTAGTCAGCTTTTTTCTCCCTTATTCCTTTTTTCCTCCTTGTCCCCCCCTTCCTCTTCTTCTTTGAGATTTCATTGGTTGACATATTGTTTTCTCTTACGGGTTTTGGATTGGTTGTTATCCTTTTATTCCTGGAATAATCTGGTGTGGAAAATAGGGAGGTAGAAATTAAGTTGAATAGAGCATAGCACTTGTAAAAAGTACATTTTTCTAGTGAAATATCATTTTAGAAGATGTTTAATTTGTCAATTGTAACAGATTTCCTAAACTCCTCCTCTTCATTCCCTCCAACCCTGACTCACCCTAGAGACACACACACACACACACGTGTGCACACATGTGCTCAGGCACACACATACACACACAACCAGTCCATACATCCCATCATTCTTGCCGTCTCAGACTTCATATCATGTAGTTTTCCTGCCTTTCTGTTTAGATTACATATTTGTATATGTTCCCTATGTGTTAGATTTTATCTTCAAGTTTTTTTACATGCTTAATTATGGAAATATGACCTAGAGAAACTATGAATAAATATGCATAAAGAGAAACTACTGCCGATTCACTTATTTATTCAGCAAATATTGAATAATAGCTTCTAAGAATAAGATATCCTGCCAGACAATGGAGATAAGAATAAAAGCTTCTGGTGCTTTAAACTTGCCCACAGGATAGTGGGAACTTCAGATTTATACATGAAGGTATATTCTCCAGGGACCATATATTTTGGATTCATTGCTTTTTTTTTTTTTTTTTAAGTTCAAGTATGACATTTGTTTAGCAGACTCAGGCTGGGTTCAAACCCGCCATCTCTGGTGTATGTAGCCAGCACCCTAACCACCTGAGCAATGGGTGCTGAGCCTAAGTATACAATAAATATTTATGATAAGAATGGGAGGTCTAGCTTGAGTTCTTAGAGGGTTCTCCATACTCTCTTCCAAAAAGGTTGTATTATTTGCCAGTCCCACCAGCAGTGTAAAAATCTTCCCTTCTCTCTACATCCACTCCAGCATTGGCAGTTTTGAGATTTTGTGATGTGGGCCATTCTCACTGGGGGTAGATGGTATCTCAGGGTGATTTTCATTTGCATTTCTTTAATAATTTGGGATGATGAGCATTTTTTCATATGTTTACTAGCCATTCGTCTGTCTTCTTTTGAGAAGGTTCTATTCATGTCTCTTGCCCATTGATATATGGGATTATTAGCTTTTTTCATGTGCATTAGTTTGAGTTCTCTATAGATCCTAGTTATCAAGCTTTTCTTTGATTCAAAATATGCAATTATCCTTTCCTATTGTGTAGGTTGTCTATTTGCTTTGGTTGTTGCCTTCTTAGCTGTACAGAAGCTTTTCAGTCTAATTAAGTCCCACTTGTTTATTTTTGTTGTTGTTGCAATTTCTGTGGAATTCTTCATAAACTCTTTCCCTAGGCCGATATCTTTTGCTTTCTTTGAGAGTTATCATTTCATGCCTTAAATTTAGGTCTTTTATCCATCTTGAATCCATTTTTGAGTGGAGAAAGGTACAGATCCAGTTTCATTCTTCTTTACATGTGGATATCCAGTTCTCCTACCACAATTTATTGAATAGGGATTCTTTCCCCCAGAGTATGTTCTTGTTTGGTTTATCGAAGATTAGCTGGCTGTATGGTGTTAGTTTCATTTCCTGGTTTTCTATTCGATTCCAAATGTCTATGTCTCTATTTTTGTGCCAGTACCATGCTGTCTTGACCACTATGACTTTGTAGTACAGACTAAAGTCTGGTATGTTGTTGCCCCCAGCTTCGTTTTTATTACTAAGAACTGCCTTAGCTGTATGGAGTTTTTCTTGGTTCCATAAAAAATAAAGAATTGTTTTTCCCAAGTCTTGAAAGTACGATGTTGGTATTTTAATAGGGATGGCATTGAATCTGTAGATTGCTTTGGGACATAAAGACATTTTAACAATGTTGATTCTTCCCAGCCATAAGCATGGTATGTTCTTCCATTTGTTAATATCCTCTGCTTTTTCTTTTCTTAGGGTTTCATAATTTTCTGTATAGAGTTCAGCTCTTTTCTTGGTATAGTCATAGGTATTTCATTTTCTTTGAAGCTATAGTAAAGGGAGTTGTGTCCTTAATTAGCCTCTCATCTTGGCTGTTACTGGCATATACAAAGGCTACTAACTTATGGACATTGACTTTATATCCTGAGACATTGGTATATTTTTTGATGACTTCCAGGATTCTTGTGGTTGAATCTTTGGGGTTGTCTAAGTTTAAGATCATATTGTCAGCAGAGAGGGAGAGATTGACCTCCTCTCCTCCCATTTGGATGCCCTTTATTTCCTTGCCTTGTCTAATTGTATTGGCTAGATCTTCCACTACTATGTTGAAGTTGAACAGAAGTGGTGACAGAGGACACCCTTGTCTGGTTCCAGTTCTAAGTGGAAAAGCTTTCAGTTTTACTCCATTCAGTAAAATATTAGCTGTGGGTTTGTCATAGATAGCTTTGATCAGTTTAAGAAACGTGCCACCTATACCTATACTCCTCAGTGTTCTAATTAGAAAAGGATGCTGAATTTTATCAAATGCTTTTTCTGCATCTATTGAGAGGATCATATGGTTTTGGTTTTTTTTTTTGCTTCTGTTGATGTGGTGAATAATGTTTATGGACTTGCGTATGTGAAACCAACCTTGCATCCCTGTGATGAAACCTACTTGATCATGTTGTATGACTTTTTTGATGATAAGCTGTAATCTTTTGGCTAGGATTTTGTTGAGAAGTTTTACATCTATATTAATTAGTGAAATTGGTCTGAAGTTCTCCTTTTTAGTTGGGTCTTTTCCTGGTTTTGGTATCAGGGTGATGTTTGCTTCATAGAACATGTTGGGGAAGATTCCTTCCTCCTCCATTTTTTTGAATAATTTCTTCAGTATGAGAATAAGCTCATCTTTGAAGGTTTGATAGAATTTTGGTGTGAAGCCATCCAGACCAGGGCATTTTTTTGTTGGGAGATTTATTGTTTCTTTGATCTCAGTGCTTGAAATTGGTCTGTTCAGGAGATCTATTTCTTCCTGGATAAGTCCAGTGGGAGGATGTGATTCCAAATATTGATCCATTTCCTTCACATTGTCAAATTTCTGAGCATGGAGTTTCTGGTAATATTCAGAGATAATCTCTTGTATCTCTGTGGCATCTGTTAATTATTTCCCCTTTATCATTTCTGATTGAAGTTACTAGAGATTTTACTTTTCTATTTCTAGTTAGTCTTTTCAAAGGTTTATCTATTTTATTTATTTTGTAAAAAACCAACTCCTTGTTTCATTAATTTTCTGAATGGATCTTTTGTTTTCAATGTCATTAATCTCTGATTTAATTTTGTATGTTTCTTTTCTTCTGTTGGGTTTAAGCTTAGATTGTTCTTCTTTTTCCAGTTTCATAATACAGCTTGTGAGTTTATTGATGTGCTCACTTTCTGTTTTTCAGATATGTATCTAAAGCAGTAAATTTTCCTCTCAGAACTGCTTTTACTGTATCCCACAGGTTTTGTTAGCTTATGTTTTCATTATTGTTAAGCTCAAGGAAGTTAATGATTTCCTCTTATATTTCTTCTTGCACTCAACTACCATTTAGCATACGGTTATTTAATTTCCATGCCTTTGTGTGGGGTTGAACTTTTTTGTTGGAGTTGAGTTCCACATACTGCATTGTGGTCTGAGAAGATACAAGGTAAAATTTCAATTCTTTTGATTCTTTGAGGTTTGTTTTGTGTCCTAGGATATGATCAATTTTGAGAATGTTCCATGGGCTGATGAGAAGAATGTAAATTCTTTAGCTGTGGGATGGAGTGTTCTATATGCATTTATCAAGCACAGTTGTTTTAGGATCTCATAAGTCCCTATGTCTTTGTTTAATTTCTGGTTAGAGAATCTAACAGCCTTATAAGAGGAGTGTTAAAGCACCCTGTTATTATAGTGTTACAGGATATCAGACTGAGTAAGGTCTGTTTCAAGAATCTGGGAGCGTTTAAGTTGGGTGAATAAAAATTTAGACTTGAAATGTCTTCTTGTTGTATTTTTCCCTTGACTAATATGAAGTGTCCATCTTGTCCTTTTTGCCTTTAGTTGCTTAAAATCCACTAGTATCTGAGAATAAGTTTTCTTTTCTTTCCCTCTTTTCTTTTCTTTTCCATTTGCTTGAAAAATTGTCTTCCAACCCTTAACTCTGAGTTTTAATTTGTGTTTTGAGGCTAGGTGTGTTTCCTGCAGACAGGAGATGGATGGCTTATGTTTTTTAATCCAATCAGCCAGTCAATGCCTCTTCAGTGGGGAATTCAAGCCATTAACATTTATTGAGATAATTGATAAGTGCGGTAGTATTCTGTTCATTTTATTTTGTGAAAGTCTATTGCTTATTTTTATCTTTGCATCATTGTGGAGGTTCTGTCCTTTAATTTCTGGGTGCTTATTTTGCTGGTCATCCATGATGATGATCAGTGTACTGAACAGGTTGAAGTATTTCCTGTAGAGCTGGTCTTGCTGTGGCAAATTTCCTCAATGTTTGTTTATCAGTAAAATATTTGATTTCTCCATCAATTTTAAAGCTTAGCTTAGCAGGATATAGAATTCTGGGCTGGAAATTCTTTTCTTTAAGTAGATTAAAGGTAAATGACCATTGTCTTCTGGCTTAAAAAGTTTCATTAAAGAAGTCTGTAGTCACCCTGATCATTTGCCCCTGTAAGTCAATTGGCACTTACTCTTGGCAGCTAGAAGAATCTTTTCTTTTGTCTTGACTTTGGACAGCTTCATCACAATGTATCTTGGAGAAGCTCTATTTGAGTTGAGGCAATGTGGGGTCCGATATCCCTCTGAAAGGAGTATGTCAGAATCTTTGGTGATATTTGGGAAATTTTCATTTATAATATTGTCTAGTATGGCTTCCATTCCTCTGAGACATTCTTCTTCCCCTTCTGGGATACCTATAACTCGTATGTTTGAACACTTCATAAAGTCCCATAATTTTGTCAGTGAACGTTCTGCTTTCTCTCTCCTTTTTTCTGCCTCCTTAAGTATCTGAGTTATCTCAAGAGCTTTGTCTTCTACCTCTAGTATTCTTTCTTCTGCATGGTCTAATCTGTTGTTCATACTTTCTATTGCATCTTTAAGTTCCCTAATTGACTGCTTCAATTCTTTCAGCTCTGCCATATCCTTTCTATATTCTTCATATCACGCATCTTTTATTTGATTCTGTTTTTGGATTTCCTTTTGGTCATTTTCTACCTTTTAAGCAATTTCCTCATCATCAGTACTTTAAATTCTCCTTCTGTCATTTCTAACATTTCTTTATAGGTGGAATCCTCTGCAGTAGCTACCTCATGGTCCCTTGTTGGGGAGGTGCTCTGGACTGGTTTTTCATGTTGCCAGGATTTTTCTGCTGATTCTTCCTCATAAGTGTTTTCTTTTATCTGTTTCTTGCCCTAGTTTTCCTTTCACTTCCTCCTGCTCTTTAAGTTACCATGCTTCTGGCCTACTATGAGTCCTTTTGGTACAGGATTAAAAGAATGAGAAGATTGATGAGCAAGAAGAGAAAAAAGTTTAAAAAAAAAAAAGAGAAGTGAAAGGGAGTGAGTAAAAGGGAACATTGACAAAAAGAAGAGAGGCACAGAAAGAGGGAGACAGGAGTAATAAAAGTGTACAGTAGGGTACTTTAACCCATACCTTAAATAGCCCCAACCTCTGAGGTTGCTGGGTTGGGTAGTTCCCTTGAGGTCACCAGCTCTTAGCCAGTCTGAGCAGACGTGGTACCTCACCTCCACCAAATAGAGAGGAAAATCAAAAATAGTGTAAATCAAACCAAAACAGACAAACGGAAAACCTTGCAGGATAAAAATGGGGGAAAAAAATAATAAGGACAGAAACACTAGCAATAATGAAATTCTTATTATTAAAGATGACAACAATGGAGAATTATATTTATACTAGAAAAATGAAGAAAGAAAGAAAAGAAAATCTAGGGGAGAAAAGTTGAAATAAAAAAAAAAGGAAAAAAATAAAAAAAAAATCCAAAAACAAAGCAGTGTGTATTTCCTGCTGAATATTGTCTGTCTCACAGGTGATCTTCTGGGGTATGAGATGTTAATCAGAATGCTGATACAGTTGTGTGAGATGGAGACTGGAGGCCTGTGCTGATTTCTCAAACCCCACAGGGTTGAGAGGCTAATTCTCTCTTCAGCATGCTTAAAAGACACGTTAAAGCATTAACCTTGGCTAAGCAGAAGCTCTCCCAGGAAGGCACTTGTAGCTGCGTTCTCTCCTGAAGTGACTGCCCGCTTAACTGGTGTGTCAATACCGGCCTCATTCTATGCCACTGAGGGCCGAGGCTGCAAGGCAACCCTCCCAGTGCCAAACACAAGTTCTGCTCTTCCCCAGCATCTCAGTCCTGGCCTTTGGTGCTGCTCACAGTCACTAGATCACTTGCTCGAGGTCTAGCTGGAGCCTTGCTCTGTGACCTGAGGGTGGAACCTGCAAGGGCAGTTCTCCCACAATGGTTGTGCATGTGGTCCACAGCCAAACAATGTTAGCTCCCACCCAGGGGCTCAGTCCTGTGCTCTGGACAATGCTTAACGTCACCTGCACTCTCACCCAAGTTCTCCCAAGGTAATTCAACTGAGTGCCAACTCCAAACAAACAAAACAACCCACAGGGAAGGCTTTCCTGTCTGCAATCTCGCTGCTGTTGTAGTTATAGCTGTGGCAGCCCATTCGCCACCATTTGCCACTTCTTCACTGCTTTTGTCCTCCTCCTGGAGTCCAGAAGTCTCTCACTGTCTCCTTGTGTCCCAAAAGGGATGGTTCTGGGCAGAGCCCACCAGCCAGAGATGCCTGGAGTTTTCTCTCCCCCATCTCACTACCCCAGGTTGCAAAGAAGCTGTTACATGGCCTCTCTCTTGCTCCGCCCACAATGAATATAAATTCTTGAGTTTTTCCTTTCTCATTTGTTATTTGTTATTTCTCTCTTTCCACTTAAATTCTAACTTGAGATTGGCTTAGGTTTTGTAGGTCCTGAAGCATATCTGATTTTTAGTACTCCTCTGAATAAATAAACATAACATAAGGAAATAAAAATTACATGCAAGGGTGAGTAATGTGAAAAACTAAAAAAAACAAAAGTTTAAAAGTTTTTTAAAAGATTGGAACTCTCTTAAAGATGGTAAAATCTAGGAAAATAATAAAATATTTTAATTAGTTACATGTTACCTGAAATTCTATACATTTATTTTATATTATTTTCAATGTATTATCTTAAAGATAGTTTAATCTCAATCTTTTCTGCAGCATGATTAATCAAAATCGATACTTTTTAAATAACTTAAAATGTTTCTCTTAGCTTCACAGTTCATAAAGATCTAGTGATGGTGGGCATATGTTTGTTGGCTATCTTCTTTAGAAAAATGTTTATACAAGCCTTTTGCCCATTTTTTAATTGAGTTATTTGGCATTTTTTTGCTATTGAGTTGTAGTAGTTCTGCATTAGGCCTTAACAGGCATACAATTTGTAGATATTTTCTCTCATTCAATAGGTTGCCTTTTCATTCTGTTGATTGTTTTCTTTGTTGAGAAGAAGCTTTTTTTAGTTATAGTCACATTTGTCTATTTTTGCTTTTAATATCATATGCAAGAAATAAATCATCCCCAAGGCTATTGTCAAGAAGCTTTCCCTTATGTTTTCTTCTTGGAGTTTTATAGTTTCAGGTCTTGTGTTTAAATCTTTCATCCATTTTGAGTTAATTTTTACCTATGTGTCCAACTTCATTCTTTTTTTTTTTTTTTTGAGACAGAGTCTCACTATGTCACCCTTGGTAGAGTGCCGTGGCATAACAGCTAACAGCAACCTCAAACTGTTGGGCTTAAATGATTCTCTTGCCACCACCTCCAAAGTAGCTGGGACTAGAGGCACCCACCACAACACCCAGCTATTTTTTGTTGCAGTTATCATTGTTGTTTAGCTGACCCAGGCTGCATTCTAACCTGCCACCCTCGGTGTATGTGGCAGGTGCTGTACTATGGGTACTACAGGTACTATGCCTCCAATTTCATTCTTTTACATGTAAATGTGCAGTTTTCTCAATGCCATTTCTGGAAGACTATCCTTTCCCTTCATTACCTTTCTCCATATCTTTTTTGCCATCTGGTTTCATAATGGAATTTGGTTTGTTAATACAAACAGCATTGGCTCCATTATTTTCTATTGACAATACAATAGTCAACTTTATAAAAAGATTTAGAATGAGATACTCCTTTTGGAAAGGACAAGATTAGTAAGATCTTTGAATGTCAGATTAGATACATGGACTCTATTTGCCATATAATTCTAATTTTTATTCAGCAAATGATTACTGAGATCCTTAATATAAATAGCATATATAATACCTTGCATATTCTTTCTCTCTTTCCTTGTCTTCCCCCACCACCTTACCTCCATATTATATGAATATATTTTAGATATGATTTCTGTTTTGGAAAGCTTGCAGTCTAGTTGTGGTTGGGAGAGAAAACAAGATATTTTAAAGGAATAAAATTATAACTTGTGATAAATATAATCTAGATCCAGGAATAAATCAGCTAAGAAATGAAAGAAAGCACTTGGTATTTGGTGTGTCATTTTAAATGTGTCAGGGATTTCAGGGTGAAGAAAGAAGGAGAGTGACGTTCTAAGCAGAGGGAACTAACTTACCAAAATCATAGATTTTAGAAAGGAGGAGAAGGAAAATCGTATTATTAAAAGCAGCAAATAAATATGTTAAAGTGAAAGTGCCATGTAGCAGAAATGTATGTTGTATACATCCCTTTGAATATCATTCCAGTAAGGAAACATAAATTCCTGAAAATAATGTCTTTTCATGGCTTATAATCAATAGCAGTTATTTAATATAAACTATGTATTATATATGTAACTGTGCTAGAAGTTGCAGAGACTACCTTCAAGAAGCTTGTGTGGTAGGGATGGAGACAAATAACTCTAAAACCATGTTCTGAATACTGTTACAGAGAAAGGCACATGCAATAAGCAATTCTGGAAAAGGGAACTATTATCTCTACAGGGTTTGCCCAAAACTTATAGAGGGAGTTCAATAAAGTAGGCCTTAAAGGGTAAAGAGAGTTGGCCACATTCATTTGGAAGATAGGTTTTCCACAAAGAGAGAACAAATGAAGACAAACTCTAGCCTAAAGATCAGGGGGGAATTAGGAAATAGCAAAACGCTCTGTGAAGCTGGTTACAATAGATGGAAGGGGTGACAGATGAAAGGCTGGGAATGTGGATTAGAGCCAGGTTGTAAAGGACAGTGGAGACAGACAGGGAAGAATCAGCACCGTTTGCAAGCAAGGAAACAACATGAGTCACTTGCAGGGGACTTGACGAATGGGGGGAGACCAGTATCTCAGTTATATGTGAGTAAGGGCAGGGGCTTTAAGTAGGAGACTCAAGACTAAGGAGAAATTATCGCTGACAAACAAAGGGCTTCTGTGAGCTGGCAGCGAAGAACACTACACTGTCGATAAATAATTGGTAAGGGTAAGTCACTTGCCACTTTTGGAGATTTTAGGAGGCAGATGAGTGTTCTTAAAAGAGAATGGTTTTCAAGCTTTTACCTATAAAAAGTCTTATTTCAAATTGTTTACTGATTGCTTTTTTAAAGGACCTGGTAACTCTCCCAGAACATACCGTCTAAAAGCCATTGTCACCTTGTGGTTCATATGAAGCATTCACACAGATTTCTTGTTTTTGTCTCTGTCTAGCTTTAGCAGTTTTCTCTCACTTCTCACACGAGAAAAGCTTTACTGTTGTTTTTTCCCTTGTTCCAGCTACATGAACTAATGTTATTAGCATTTGTCCTGGGAAGTCTTTACTTTAGAAAGACATTATGCACAATTTGGGATTTCATTAGTCCTTCTCATAAGAATTGCCACTGAACTTGATACGTGAATTTTCCGGTTGCTGCTGTTATTTACAGTGTATAAGTACCTTGCATTTAGTTCAGATGTTGCATATTCATTCTGCTGTCATTAGCAGTCTGTATTGGCTATGATTAGCACTGGCCCTATGTTGCACAGACTGAAATAACAAGGACTCATTTTTTCACATGAGAGTCAGACCTACGTCTCCAGATGCTGGATGGGTGCCGCTGCTCACAAGTTCTCAGGGACCCAGCTCCTTCCAGCGCACCTGCTCTTGCTCGCTAGGGAGTAGCCCTTGTTTTCACCATCTGAGATGATCCAGCTACCATATACCTGCCCAGGCAGCAATAAGGGAAAGGGTTGAGCAGAGGGACGAAGGACACCGAGAAGCTGTCTTTGAGGAAGGGTTGTTCAAGTTTATGTGGACCCACTGGCCTACATGTCATTATCCAGCACTGAAACCCTATGAGCTACATCTAAATGCAGGCTATGCAGGGAGACTCAGCTAAAGCATCTATTAGTTTGCAAGAAGGCAAGAATAGAATTGGGGAAATTAAACCTAAGAGAACAAAAGGAGGCTGGGCACTGTGACTCGCACCTGTAATCCTAGCACTCTGGGAGGCTGAAGTGGTTGGATCCCTTGAGCTCAGGGGTTGGAGACCAGCCTGAGCAAGAGCGAGACCTCTGCCTCTACTAAAAATAAAAAAAATATTACCCAGGCTTCATGGCGGGTGCTTATAGTCCCAACTACTCAGGAGGCAGAAGCAGGAGGATTGCTTGAACCCAGGAGTTGGAAGTTACCGTGAGCTAGACCAACCTTATAGCAGCACTCTAGCCTTAGCAACAGGCTGAGACTCTGTCACAAAAAAGCAAAAAAAAAAAAAAAAAGAAGAAGAAGAACAATAGGAGGAAATGCAGTATTTTGGACAGAAAACTGTATTAAAGAGCTTCATAAGTGGAAAAAGATAGATTAGAGGATGGCACCTGTAGCTCAGTGAGTAGGGCGCCAGCCCCATATACCAAGGTTGGCGGGTTCAAACCTGGCCCCGGCCAAACTGCAACAACAAAAAATAAATAAATTCAATTAAATTAAAAAAAAAATAAGAATATTTAAGTCTGAATATAAAAGTGAACTGCAGAGATATTCTGCAGATATGGATCAAGGTTACTTGGCTGAAATTTGTTTATCCTTCTAAAAATTGAGGTAATCATTCTGTCCTAAATTCTTCATAGCATTTATGGTTGAGGATCAAAACCATCTGATGAATTTATCAGCGCTTTGAAAATTAAATATTGCACAAATATAAAGGATTATTTTTTAAAGCATTAAGCAAACTGTAAAAAGTAAATTTAAAAAATATTGCTAAGGCAATATGACTGTTTTTATAGCAGTCCCACAGTGACCTTATTTGACAAGCAGAGGGATCAAGCATTAATGACAAATCATCATTATACAGAGAGACACATCTTTGTTTATGAATCACTTTCAGGAACACAGTTATGCATTCGATTCTTCTATCTACTTCGTGCAGAAGGGATTATTATGCCCATTTTAAAAATAGGAAAACTAAGGAAGTGAGGTTAAATGTATATATCTCAAAACTACGTAACTGGGTGGTGCAGACAGAAGCAATGTTGTCTGGACATATCTTGCAGTCTTATAATCTAATCTTCATATGTTATGTGTCTTGTTGCCCATTTGGTAAAGTCTAGATCTCTCAGATTTGAGTGACAGACCCTCATGGATCTTCACTTTATTTACGTGGTGTTAATAAATCAAATCCTCTGATCTCCCATTCCCTTCCTGCATACACACATTACTATGCAAAACCACCTAACTTGCCACCCCAATGACATGTTCTTCTCCTGTTGACTTTCTTAACTTTTGCCGCTTCTTTAAGTGCCAAGGTAGGCTCCATTTTCTGTGTGAGGCACTTCGGGCCACACGGATCTTCCATTTTCCTGAACTTCTGTAACATAGAGAATATATATAGAATGCATATATTACATTTAATTATAGAAGTAAATTATACACTGTATCAGATTATTCCATATGTCTTAGTTTTTTTCCCCAACTAGACTTTAAGGTTTTGTATTTCTTAAGTTATTTTAGTAGCACTAGGACAATGGTAGGAATACAGGAGAACTAAAACTAGTTCAGGTCCAAATTGAGCCAATGATCCATAAGCAACTATTAAGATATTTTTTTAAATAATGCTTACCATTTATTGAATGACTATTATTACATAAGCTGTACAGTTTATTTGCATCAAGATTTAGTCTCAACTTTCATGACAAATCATGAAACAGGTTTGAAAGAGAGTGATCCAATGTCAACTGCTAGGGATTGGATCTGGCTGTATTGAACTTGGTGTCTAAGGCTTCATTGATCCTCTACAACTCTCAGCTGAACATTTGACTGAAAGCCAAATACTGTGTGTGGAGAGCTGTGTGCATGTTCGGCTTACTATCCCAGATGGAGAGGAGCCCCCATCATAGAAGCATTGCTAAGTAATAGTAGCCCTTGGGTTAGTGTTGTGTATCTGATATCAAAAACTGACAAAGTAAGAACTGATAGGAATTTTATAAGTGAAAAAGATAGATAAGAATATTTAAGTGAGAATATAAAAGTGAACTGCAGAGATATTCTCTTATGCATGTAATCATGAGAAATTAAATTTATACCCATGTTGCCATGTACAGGGCCCAATTATATGAATGCTTTTCTTCCATATATACTGTAAATTATTTTAGGATAAAGGGAATGTTTTCTGCTTATGCTCACTTTGAAATCTCAAAAGTAACTGGAATAGTGCCAAAGATATATAATTACAGAAATACATCGTCAAAAGAAAATTAGATTATCTTGTTTTTCTTCTTCTGTATCTTTTTCTGAGTTCTGTATGAAATCCTTTCCAAGTGGAAATTATAGAGTATTGAGTATTTGGAGTGATGGGCAAATAAAATGCATATTTAAAGACAACAAGCAAATGTTCTCATTTCATCTTAGTGTGTTGAATCAAATTTACCAAATTAATTTTTAATGGTTTTAAATAGACATCTATAAAATATATCATTGTAGTTTAAGCAATATACCAGTCATCTATCTATCTATCTTTGTTTACACGTGAAAACCTGAAATATCAAGAGAAAAGTTCTGTCCTTGGTATTACAACCAGTGAGTCAGTGATTTTTCCATTCATCTTCCATGTTTAAGACAGTGTTCAGAACCACAGGGAATAGTCTGAAAACAGGAAGTTCTGATGTATATTTTAGAGATCATATTTTATTATTCCTTATGACTGCAAATATGTTTTTTACTGTTGAGAATTGTTTTGATTCTAATTATTTAATTGTTAGGAAAAAAAATCTTATGTTACACTGTTTGTATTAATTTTGAGAAGCAAGGATGCTGGACTCTCAGATCCAGTTGGGGCACTTCCAGACCACCTAATCTAACCCATTTATCACACGTGAGTCTAAGTCATTGACCTGAAGTTACACAGGCAATCAGTGGTGGGGCAGAGCCAAGAAGTCAGTTATGCTCATTTTTAGACCTCTCTTTCTCTCATTCTCTTTCATTTTGCCTCCCACTTTGTATTAATAAGTTTTAATTCTCAGAAGAATCATTGTAAGAAGCAAGATGACTTATTCAAGAGGTCACTAATTATTCTTCTCTGTCTTCTTTTTAACCCCTGCAGCCCTCTTCAATCTAATTCCTGTGGGTCTCCGTGTGGTGGCCATCCAAGGGGTGAAGGCCAGCCTCTATGTGGCCATGAATGGGGAAGGCTATCTCTACAGTTCAGTAAGTGCCTCATTTGTGTGTGTGTGTGTGTGTGTAAACTGCCAAAATGCCGTAAAGAGTTCACAGAGGAGCCACTATTTTAGGGAAGCAAATTGGAAGTTGAAGTCATTTTATATTTTCTGATTCAGTTGTTCAGTTATTATGAGGATTTTATAATTTTGGCTGTTAAAGATCATGCCTTGCTAAATGAGAAAAAGCCTGTTACTTTGCATGCAATATGCCTTCCCTATGTCTCGCTTCCACTCCTCCAGAGTAGTCTATCTTTCGAATTTTTCCTTTCTGTTTAATTCAAGGCATAAGAATTTTTTCCCTTCCTCTTGTTGCTTCTCCTTTAAGCAGAGGGGGTAGCTTAAGAATGGAAATTCTTCCACAGACAAATTGAAGGAAGTCCTTTCTGTCCTATTGTGGAGGCAAAAAAAAAAAAAACACCAAAAAACCGTTCAGAATATGTAGATTATGGTTTCATTTATATTTAATAAATGTGAAGTTCCTCATGTGTCAGAGTCAGAGTAACTGTTTAATGCAAAGGCAATATAAACTAGATTGGAGGCAGGGATGTTTTGGCTTGATTTGCATTTCAGTTACTATCTAGATGTCCCCTTTGGGCAAATCACATCCCCTCTTTGGCTTTATTTCTGGGCCTTTAAAAGGAGGGTGGTGGACACCACGTTGTTTATTATCTCTTTCAATTCTCAAACTGGTAAAATTAGGTAGCATCAGTGGCTATAACATAATTTCAAGCAGTTAACACTATTTTGATGCCAGTCTCACTCTTAAGGTAATAATTTATGCATTGAGAGAAGTGGCTGCAGGGAATGTTGTGTTTGTGTGTATATATACATATACACAATTTCTGCTTTCTCACAAGAGAGTTGGCTATTTGTAGTTCATCAACAAAATTTCTTGAAAATAATGGTTGCAGATTTCCACCCTTACTTTCTATGATCTCAGTAAATAACACACTTAGTAAGTTCCTGTAGGCCTACTGGATTTTAAATTAGTTATTGACTATTTTATTAGGCTTTTCCATTATTCAATTATACAAATCTCTTGTGTATTGGGGCTCAGAAACTAATACCCTAAAATGTGACATTTTGACATTCTGAACTGGAGAAACCTCAAGTCTCCCTGACCTTCTCACCATCTTTTGCCTCTCAGTCCCCTGTCTGTCCCAAAGCACAGGATGGAGTTCCCTTATTTTCCTCAAGTTTGGACCTATCAAAAAAGAAAACAATGACCTCAGATCCCTTCCTTGAGTTTTCATGAACTGAACTCATATCTTTTGAAGAAAGACTGAAGTCTGTCACTACACCTGAATAGCCTATTGTCACAAACCATTGCCCGCTCTATGGGCCTCTAAAAATATTTCCAGCCCCCCCCCAATCATGCATTGTTTCCCATCTCCCTTTCCCCTAAGAAGGGTATAGAACCGTTTGTATTGCGTGGTCTGAAAATCATTCTCCCATTGTCCCCTGTGCACGTCGTTAGGTTTGTCTGCCTTTATTCCTATCAATCTGCCTTTTGTCAATTGATTTTTGGTGAACCTTCAGAAGGAAAAGGGAAAGAATTCCCTTGGCCCCAAAAGGTATGTTATTCTTTCTTATTAGTAATATACCTGTCATTTTTATTAGATTTTTTTGTTGTTTTTGGAGACAGAGTGTCACTTTTTCACCCTCGGCAGAGTGCTGAAGCATCATAGCTCACAGCAACCTCAAACTTGGGCTCAAATGATTCTCTTGCCTCAGCCCCCTGAGTAGCTGGGGCTATAGGCACCTGCCACAATGCCCGGCTATTTTTTTAGAGACAAAATCTCGCTCTTGCTCAGGCTGGTCTCTAACTAGTGAGTTCAGGCAATCAGCCTACCTTGGGCTTCCAGAGTGCTGGGATTACAGGTGTGAGCCACTGTGCCTGGCCTATATTAGAATTCTTAAAGTTACTATTTTACTGTTGAATTATATGTCATATGTGTACATATGCATTTTTTCAAGAGTTTCTGTTCAAAATAATATTTAAATATACAATTTTAGTCAAAATAGTCTTCTATTCTTAGTCTGTCATAGTTGTAACAGTTCTTAATATCCAGTTATGGTGAGTTTATTTTAAATGTAGAAATTAAAATACGAAAGAAAGGTAACAAACTTTTTTTAAAGAGAAAAACCCCTTTGATTTAAATAAAAGTTAAAACATGGAGTTTATTTTAGGGTAGTATTGCTTTAAAGATTTAAACAGTCATTAAGTAAACAGTTAAAGGTAGACTGTATGCATTATATTTAAGAGGTCATAATTCAGGCTGTAATTCTACAAGAACTATAGAATTCAGGTCTTTGGACTAGAGTTGATTTGTACTGGCCCAGGAAGAAGAAAAACACACAAAATTTGACAACAGTATTGTAAGCTGGAAATAATTGTGCAGGATCGCGCGTGCGTGTGTGTATGTGTATGTGTGTGTGCACACGCGAGCTTAAGTGTGTGTCTGTGCTGGGGGTTGGTTTCATCCGCTGAAGCTTTCATGGAGATGCATTATTTCTGTCCTTCTTGCTTAGAATTGAGTGAGGTTAAGCTGAGAGCCGGTGGGAGAAGCATGGTAGTTGGGGTTAAGAAACTTTTTACTCTTAAAATTTAGAGAATTTTTTGGCAGGATCTTTTATTAGTATGGGGCTGACCAATTGAGTTACCTGTTTTGGGTACCTCACTTTTCAGTTCTGTCCTCTTAAATCAAACTTGCTCTAACCAAGAATCATGATGCTGTCTCCTGGTGAGTTGGACACCTGCTACTAATCTAGGCCTTCCTGGGGTGCTTTGGTGTTCAGTATTAAGGCTGGAAGTCCTTTGAAAAGCAGTGGCTGGGAACACCAATAAGGGCTTTGTCTAGGGTATGTAGAAGGAGAGCAGAGAGGCTGGAGCAAATGCAAGAGGCCTGAAAGAAGCTAATCTGGAATCCAGGAGAAATTCACGAAAGTATCATTTATCTAGTCAGTTCCTTGGCTCCATTCCTATATAAGCTAGGAATGAATTCCCTTGTGGCTTTTGATTTTTCCTCTTTTACCAAGAGACAGGAGGAGTGTGAGTGTTAGGTAACATAGAGCCATAGTTTTTAAAATCCATTCTGAAAAATCCGTTTCCACAAATGAGTTTAATCCATATATATTTGATGAGGTCATTGGTATATATGAATTTTTTCTTACCATAATAGTTTGCATTTTTAAAATCTACTTTTGATTCTCTTTCTTTAAAATTTCTGTTATTGAAATTTTTTCTATTTTTTAAATTTCTGCTGGTTTATTAATTTAAGCTATATTTTTATTCCTTTAGTGGTTATTCTTTTTTAAATAGTTACATAGTTTGCTAAATATTTTTAGTGTTTCTGTCTTCCTTCCAAACAGCTCATGGCCCTTTGGATGTTTTCTTGCTAGTAAATATTGCAATCTCCCTCACCAATTTGATTAGTTACACTTTAAAATAAAATCATATGCACACTTAGTTATTTTATAGCTAGTCATCGAACGTACCAATCTTTTGGATAAATTCTGTGCATATAGTTTTTGTTTGCATGTCTATGTGTATCAAATATGGTCTCACTTCTAAACTAAATCTTTAATCATTTTGGTTATAGAGGGGTCTATGGTTGGTGAATTCACTTGCCTTGGTATCCATGAAAATGCCTTCCCCTTTCACTTTTACTCTTGAGTTTCAATAGATATGAAATTCTGAGTGGACAAATATTTTTCTTAGCCCATATACATTTATTTTTTTATTATACTTTCCAGTCTCTTGTGCTGAAATTTTGAAACTAACTGAAGAATATTAAATTTCAAGAAAGAACTGGTTATATAGACAAAGCAAAGCCCAAGCCAGTCTCCTTTCTCCATTGTCATCCATAAATTAACTCACCATGGTATCTTTTTATATTTAAGCAGTTTGAACTGAATCTAGTATAAATAAAAACTTATAGATATGCATCATTTGGTATAAAATTATAAAGCTAGATTATTTTCAAATTGTGGTTAGAAAATTGATGGCATACTATTTTAGATAATTTTTGTAAGGAGTGGTGTATATAATAGGGTATATACAAAACACATATTTGCCTTTTCTGTTGTGTACCTGTATAAACCATAATCTTCCTAAAGCTCAACTTGAATGTTGCCTGAGATGTAGCCTCTCTCCATTATCCATTTTCAAATGAGAATTAGATGGTATTTCTGCTTTCATATCATAGCAGGTAGATTTTATTTTGCTGGTGGACAGGAACTTTATGATATTCATCTTTGCTATCTGGGCAACACAGTTCTCCCAACCACAGCATTAAGCACATTCCCTGGCAAAGATTTCTCGCGAAAGACTTATTGAATTTTAAAGACTAGCTGATTCCAAAATAGACGGAACTAATTTAATACAGTAGTTGGACAATTAACTATGTAATCAAAGCTTTGTTGGCGGTCCTACAACTCACTGTACAAATGCTGGTTTGTTCTCAAAGTCAATCTCAATAAACCTAGTATTCATTCAACATGTATTCCCTGTAACACTCCTATATACCAGGTACTATATTATCTACCGAGTACATAAAAGTGGATAAAATAGATAAGATTCTTATCTTCTTAGAGTTTACACATATTGCCATAATTCTTACAAGGATTTTGGGCCAAGCACAAAGTTAGAAGGCGCAAACCCCCAAACCACCTTCACTTCTGGCACCAATGGCAAGTGTGAGAGTTCACAGAATCGTTCTCTGGTTTGATGATGTGCTGGGGCTCACAGACTCACTGAAAGTTGTTATTATTATTCTCCCAGTTATGGAGTTTATTATAAGGAAAAGGATACATGTTAAAATCTGCCAAGGGAAGAAGCAAATAGAGCAGTGTCCAGACGCAGAAGGACCAAATACAGAGCTCTTACTCTTTTCTCCCTACAGAGTCAGGATGTGTTCCTCTTTTGGTACCAGTGTGTGATGAATAGGCATGGTGTATTGCCAACCAGGTAACTCACTAAAGTTTCTGTGTTAAAAGGTTTTATTGGGGTCCATTTTGTAGGCAGGATTCTTTGATTGCTCGTGTGGTTGATCTCAGTTTTCACGTCTTCTGATGCTGAGTGACCCAAAGTCCCAACCAAGTCCCATTGTTGTTCTGTGATTTACCCAAGACCCTCAGCCAAACATAGATCACCTCCCAGAACCCAAGGGCAAAGGCTCTTGGGGGCATGTTTAAGTTCTTTATGTGTATACATATTTGTCCAACATCCTGTTGAAGTCAATGCCATATTCTGTGAATATTAGCCTCTGACTCTGCCTCCAGCTCCACCCTCTTACCCTTCTGCTTGTCTTCATTTTCTTACCCCAATTTGGAGGAAGGAAATGATGAAAGAAAAGAAAGTTATGGGAGTAACATCTGGCACATCAGCATTTGGGAAATAAAAATATAACTCAATGGTTTGGACATCTTGAGAGCCTTGATATCTGTATCAGGGAAAATGACACTTAAAAAAAATGTAATTCGAATAATTTAAAACACACCCAGAGCTTGTAACGAGGCAGAAACTCTTCAGTCTTTTTTAATGAATAGTTTGTTGAATTTAGCACACTTGTCACCGGCATTTCAGTGATTAATAATGATTAAAACTTTTTGGGTTTTAGCCTTCATATGAAAGCTATAAATTAGCTTCATATTAGGGCTGAGTACATTGGATACTTTTTCTTCCATTCTTGAGATACTTTGCTAAGCATCTTAGCAGGGTACTGGGGAAACTTATTAAATGTAGAGTATCAATGTCTTTATATAGTGATCAAGAAAATGCCATGAAGGCTATCTGTAACAGTACAATGAAAACATTTCTCAATGTATATGAATCATGCCCTATGATTGCACCAATGTACAGAATTATGATTCAATAAAATTATTAAAAAAAAAAACTTTTTAAAAAGGCTTATTTTTTTCCTAACTACAACTATTATTTATTTGCTTTATAAACTTAAAACAATTGTCACCCTAATCTGAATTAGTTTATGAACTAATGGGAGTTTTTTCAACTGAGGGATAAACTAAAATCAAATTTTATGCACACAGATTTTTATTTGGCCAACGTCTTAACCCATACAAATTATATTTGAAGCTAAATTGGTGATAAAGTGACTCCTTCAAGTGATTATATTTTAGTAACTAAGTGATGTTATGAGTTGTCTTGGGGGTAACTGTAGTCAGAGAGGCACCATTAGTAATGACTGTGCTGGCAGAAGTCAACTATACTTTGCTTAGCTTTTGTTTCTAAAGGATTTTTAGATTTGTATTTAATTTTCACAGCAAGTTTGTGAGGATGGATAGGGATGAACTATTAGATGTTGATGAAAATCTGAGGCTTAGAGAGGTTCTTTACTTACATAAACTTAACTCTAGGTCTTAACTTCAAAAACTGTGCTTTTCATAATACCATACTGCCCTTGGCCTGTGTGTGATGAAACCTTTCCATTGTGGAGTGTTTCTCATATTTGTTCCCCAAACTTTCATGTAAACAATTTCATTTGAGCCTTGTGATGACTCTGGTATTATTATTTTTTTTCATTCTTTTTCATTTTTTTTTTTTTATTGTTGGGGATTCATTGAGGGTACAAGAAACCAGGTTACACTGATTGCATTTGTTAGGTAAAGTCCCTCTTACAATCGTGTTCTGACTGGTATTATTACAGCTGAGTGACAGAAGGAATGCCTTGGGAAACAGAGAAGTTAAGTGACTAAAATGAGGTCACTCAGTATAGTGAGGAAGTAAAGCAACTTCTAGTTCAATATTCAGGCCTTTAATCAGCATTGCTTCTCCTATTTGTTGTTGAAATTAAGGATGTGCCACTCTGTTACAAACTTAATTGAAAGCATAATCCTTTGAAAGGCAGGGCAGTCTATCACCTTGTTTGTGATGGCTTTGTTTAAAGGTGTCAGCGACACTAACAACAAGAAAAATGAGAGAGAGATTGCTAGACCTGATGCATGTCCTTTGGTACCATTTAGTATTCCACACCTAAATCTGGTGCATTAGCCAGAGCAGATAATGTCAGACTTCTGAGATGATACTGATTTTATACTGAGAAACATGGAGAGGTCTCTGAGGAAGAGAAGAGAGGCCACAGAGGTGCTTTTTATTTTACCTGTCTAACTTCTTTCACTATCCTGCCATCATAGATATCCACATTTTTCCATCATTTAGGACCTCCAAAAAATTCTTTCTAATTGCTGCAGTCAAAAATAGCTTACACATGATTCACTTTAATAAGACATTTATCTATTTCTCTTTTCTTCTTCTTCTTTTTTTTTTTTTTTTGTAGAGGCAGAGTCTCACTTTATCGCCCTCAGTAGAGAGCCGTGGCGTCACACAGCTCACAGCAACCTCCAACTCCTGGGCTTAGGTGATTGTCTTGCCTCAGCCTCCCGAGTAGCTGAGACTACAGGTGCCCGCCACAACGCCCGGCTATTTTTGTTGTTGCAGTTTGGCCAGGGGTCAGATTTGAACCCACCGCCCTCGGTATGTGGGGCCAGCGCCCTGCCCAGTGAGCCACAGGCGCCACCCTCTTTGCTTCTTTTGTTAGACCTCTTTATTTGTTTGCTTTGTCTGTCCTATCAAATGCAAACTCCTTGAAGTTTAGGTATCTTACCTAATATAGATTACTAACTCTCATAGCAGTGGAAATTCTAATTCTCATGTAAAAGCTTCTGTTAAAATTTTATTGAATAGGCTCGGTGCCTGTGGCTAAGGCACCAGCCACGTACACCTGAGCTGGTGAGTTAGAATGCAGCCCAGGCCCGCCAAACAACAATGACAGCTGCAACCAGAAAATGGCCGGGCGTTGTGGCGGGCGCCTGTGGTCCCAGCTACTTGGGAGGCAGAGGCAGGAGAATCGCTTGAGCCCAAGAGTTGGAGGTTGCTGTGAGCTGTGATCTCTATTCAGGGTGACAGCTTGAAGCTCTGACTCAAAAAAAAAAAAATTTTTATTGAATAATTTGATGGAAGCATCGTGTAGTTTAATTCTGTTAGTAATTCATTGGTTGACTTAATAGCCATTATAATAATTTGTCCCTACACACTTTACTGTTCATTTAGTTCTCTTTTAAATAGGCTGTAGCTGTTCTGTTGAAACATGTGAAGTTTGCTAGGGGAATCTTACTGTTCAGACCTCTTCAGTGATGAGATTGATGCTGTGTGCTACCTTTCAAAGCTGCTGTTGCCAAGTTTTCCTTTCTTTACTAAGTACTGCTTTTAAAAGGTGAGGGAGGAAAAAAGATGAGCCAGGATGTCTTCCTGGGAAGTTACCTGGTCACTATAGTTCATCTGTCAGTGAAAATTTTCTTTTCATCCTGAAAAGAAATGGCATTAAAAAAAATAAAAATAAATAAAATAGAGGTACAA
The DNA here is from genome assembly GCA_963573935.1 of Arctocebus calabarensis. Taxonomy (NCBI): domain Eukaryota; kingdom Metazoa; phylum Chordata; class Mammalia; order Primates; family Lorisidae; genus Arctocebus; species Arctocebus calabarensis. The sequence goes on from CAUYON010031245.1 coordinate 24,609, forward strand.
AGTAGTTACCCACTCTGGAATTTGAATTTCCTTATCAACTCATTTCCTCATGGGAAGTTCTAAACTCTGAGGCTTACTCAGAGATATTTCTTGAGACAGCAAATGGTATTTGTTTTTTTTTTTTTTTTTTTTTTGTAGAGACAGAGTCTCACTTTGTAGCCCTCAGTAGAGTGCCATGGCGTCACACTGCTCGCAGCAACCTCCAACTCCTGGGCTTGGGCGATTCCCTTGCCTCAGCCTCCTGAGTAGCTGGGACTGCAGGCACCTGCCACAACACCCGGCTATTTTTCTGTTTTGCAGTTTGGCTGGGGCCAGGTTTGAACCTGCCACCTTTGGTATATGGGGCTGGCGCCCTACTCGATGAGCCACAGGCACCGCTCAGCAAATGATATTTCTAAAAAGTCAGAGAGAGAGAGAGAAAGAGAACACAAACTTTAGCTATCAACGCCTAATGAAGAGAACGCAGACTTTAGCCATCAATACCAAATGAAACTCAGAGAATTTTGAAATAAGGGGAGTGCGTGTGTGTGTGTGTGTGTGTGCGCGTGTGTGTGAGAGAGAGAGAGAGAGAGAGAGAGAACAAAACCTTTAGCCATTAATGCAAAGGAATGCCAAATGAAATTAATGATGCCTGCTTAGATACGCATCCAAGGGCAAATCACAGAGGCTTATTCACCCAAGTAGATTTTTAAAACTTCAGCTTAGGTCTTTTACATAACCTTTTCTTCTCGTATACTTGTAATTTCCTTAAATTGTGCATCATTTCTTTTTTTACCTTAGAGTACTTTTCGGCCATAGCACCTAGAAAAAAATGGCTTATTTTGCTTATTTCTCCCACCATCTATATATACTAATTGGACTGGAGAGTTTTTTCCAACTAGAAAATAAAGCTGCTATGGACTCCGTGCAGCCCCAGGCTCTCACGGTTGTGGCTTGTAAACATGCAGTGGATTTGCTGTTGTCGTCAATGTTGTTGGAATTTTGTTGCCTTTCTTCTGGAAGAATCACCAGGTCATTTGTTAAACTTTCAGTAGGGATTAAGTCATGGTGAGCGTCCATTTTTGCCTTATTAGGATGTGTGCAGTAGTAAGTGATGTTGGTTGTATTCTAAGAGTTTCTGACTTTTGGAGAATGTTAATACGTTAGCTCCAGGGCTGGCCTTGACTGTGAAAATTAACATATGTGTTTCTAGTAGCATTTTTCCTTGGAACAGGATTTCACTTCTAAGAGCAGAACTAATGAGGATTTTACATGGAATTATTTTAAAATGTTGCCAAATTTTACTTTTTCTCTTTCCTTATTGCCATTAAGCATAGTAAAGCCAACAAGTACTCCTGTTTCCAAAATTTTTAGATTATGTTCCTTTAGTCATCAATCAGGCAATATTAACTAATATTTTTAAATGTGAGCTTTAGAAATAATCATATCTCTGTAACTCAGTTCCTTTGTGATGAAATGGAAAAATTTCTTTATTTTCTGGACTCAGTTTCCTTACATGTAAAATGGCGGCATGATTCTAAGATCGTAAGCAAAGATTAAATAGAAAGATGCATGTAAAACTCTAGCGTAGTTAATAGTATGCAGTGAACACACAGTGTCAGCCATAAGCAGTAACAAAGTGACAATAGCTGTATTAAAGAAGATTTCCAGTGTACCCTCCATGAGTTGCTCATCATCAATTTATAAAGTTTTTATCGGGTTAATACCACAGTTCCTGGTTTTCCTTATTGAATATCTTTAGCCACCCTGGCCATGGAGGGTTGGTTGTAGGGTATTTCTTATCTAATTAGGGTCAGTTAGCTTCCAGCACAAGACGCGACTTGGTCTGTTGAAGGATGCTCCCTTTTATTTTTTATTTTTTGAAACTAGATTTGGAGCTGAGAGTATAGAAGGACCTCAACTATCTTAATACCACAAGCCAAGATTCATTCTGAGAGTGATTCCAACACTCAGAGGACAGAAGATCTGGATCAAACAAGGATGCTACTCGGTCTCATTCACATCCTTTGAATTTGCACATAAACTTGAAGCCAGCCCACCCGCTGATGTTTTTTCAGTTCCATGAGCTTATAGCTGCCCTTCTTGTGTAAATCAGTTTGGGTTGCATTTCTTTTTAATGCAGTAAACTGATGAGGAGGTGAAAACATTTTCTGAGTAGTAATGAAACAATTTTCGGAGTAGTAAGACCTGCTGAAAAAGCTGAAGCTCCGTGTAGTCTGTGCTGTTTCTGCAAGGGCATTACCCAGTGGCTCCTTCCGGACAGGGGGACCTTGCCATGGCTTTCTGGGACACCGTTAGGTTTGCTTTCCCTTGCCTGTGTCTCCCCAAGAACCAATTTAAAAATATAGTAGTATTCACGTTTGAATAAGACAATGCTCAAAAGGTAAGGATCAATCTTTTTTGCTCCCTTCTCCCAAACCCCATGCGTGAACCAGCTTTTCAACTCCCAGTGGCTTTCTTTCTTGGAAATACCTTCCTATGTGACTTACTCAGAGGGAGGCAGATCACTTAAAATAAGTCTTTAGTCCATGGCTTTCATAGATCTCAGGGAAAGGAAAAAGGAAGGAAAATAATGAGGACTAAATGGAAAGTTAAAATTAATGGATTTTCAATGGAAATTTGAATAGAATAGAAGTGTGATGAAACAGAGAAGCAGGGAGGAGCCATTTTTATGACCAAGTCTTTGGAGAAGTTGGCTCTTTGAAGACAGCCCTGAGAAAAGGAACATTAAAAAATAAAACAAAAAAATGATTCAGAATGAATCTTGGCTTGTGTTTATTAAAAAAGAAACAAAAAAATAAGAAAAAGAACTGTGATAGGTAACCAAACAAGAACACGGGTAGACAGAGTTAGACCACAGATTCAACATATACGAATGTACATGACATATATTTCAATTATGTCCAACTGGAAAGAGAAACTTTGATTTGAATCCACAGAGAATTTCAGGCTCCTACGTGGTAACTATTTGTCCTGGTTGACCTAGAACAATTGCATTTTATGCCTGATGTCTTAGTGTAATTATTGGTAATGCCTGTTTAGCCCTCCGGAATCCTAGATTAGGATTTTGTCATGCCTTACACGTGATCCTACATATGACTTATATATCTTATACGTATGAGATCTCAGTGTACGCAGAAAACCTCACTAATTTGAAAATTCCCTGCTCTGGTTTTATTTCCCAAGACCAACTCATTGTAACACATTTCTTAAGTTTGCCTTCCTATATCAACTAGGAATTGAGGGTGGCTGTTCACTCATTGGCTCAACAAACCTACTGGCGTCAAAGATGTTGATATTTATTTGACTTTCTCCTCTTGGGACAAGATGGCTTCTATGTCCCCAGATAATTAACTCCCAAAGGCCCCATTTCCAAATACCTAGAAGGGCACAGAGCAAGGGGCACAGTGATACCTTTATCAGAAAACTATCACTTTGCCAAAAGCTGCAGAAGCTTTTTCTTGAGTCGTTGGGTAGAACTGTGTCACACGGCCACCCCAGGTAGAAAGAGAGTAAGCTAATACCTGGGATTTTGTTTGTTTTCGTTTTTAATTTTAAGGTATATACTTTACCATATATCTATCAAAATCAGGATTGTTCTTAGCTAATTTGGGCTGCTATGACAAATTGCTATGGACCAAGTGGGTTAAAAAATAGGCACTCACTTCCCACAATTGTAGAAGCTGTTAGGTCCCAAATCAGACAGAGTGCCAGCATGGTTGGGTTCTGGCGAGGGCTCTCTTCCTGGTTTACAGGGGCTCTTTTTCTTGCTATGTCCTCACACGGTGGAGGCAAGCTCTCTCTTGTCCCTTACTATAAGGACACTAATCTGATTTACTAACGCTCCATTCCATAGCCTAATTAACTCCCAAAGGCCCCGTTTCCAAATGCCATCTCACCAGGGATTAGGCTTCAGTATATACATTTGTGGACATGAGGATTCAGTCTTTTTTGTTTTTTTTGTAGAGACAGAGTCTCACTTTATCACCCTTGGTAGAGTGCTGTGGTATCACAGCTCACAGCAACCTCCAACTCCTGGGCTTAGGTGATTCTCTAGCCTCAGCCTCCCAAGTAGCTGGGACCACAAGTGCCTGCCACAATGCCTGGCTATTTTTTTGTTGCAGTTCAGCCAGGGCCGGGTTTGAACCCGCCACCCTTGGAATATGGGGCTGGCACCCTACTCATTGAGCCACAGGTGCCATCCACATGAGGATTCAGTTTTGAAGCATTAAAGCTTTGTTAGTAAGAAGGAAAGAATGCATACTGTGTAGACACCTGACAGTTGCCCAGCTCTCTAGACCAAAAATTTAACTGTACATAGTGTAAGACATTAGGACAAGAACGAGAGAACAAGTGAGTAGATTGAAGTGTAGATATGCATATGTAGTCTCTTCATTAGACTGCATAAAGTTTTGAGTCACCATACATATTGGTGGACAAGTTTATGAACTTGTATTAGGAAGCTAAATATTGAACTCTAGAGACTATGGCAAGGAAAGATGACCTCTAATTTTATTCAGGTCCAAATAGATTAAAACTCACCTAGGATTTAGAGGCAGATGCTTTTGGCTTCTTGAGATTTCATTGCAGATTGCTAGATATAAGTTTTTTCTACAACTCGGGCAGGGATGAATAAGCATTACCTCTTCGAATTTTATTATTCTATTTCAATAGATGGGAAAAGATTTTCTCTGCAGGGAACTGGGAGAGGTCATGATTGAACTGAAAGCCACTGTGGAGAAGGACATGGCAATGACTTTGTTTAGGCTTGTTTGCCTGTGGTTTTGATATAACTGTTCCTGAAAATCCAGGGACCAGCAGATCACCTGCCCTCCCACTTATCTAATCATCTACCATCTACTTGTTTAGAGTAGAGCCACATTGTCTCAGGCATTGGTAATAAAATGAAAAACATTTCCAATGTAGTGGGAGCACAAGACAACATGTATACAAATAAATATGAAGTTTACTCTTTGGGATTAGAACTATGAAAAAGATATATTTTTATAATAGAAGAAACTGATTTAGATACACTTGCTATGAAAATTCCATTTAGGAGATGATGCTTAAGCTAAAACCTAAAGATGTGGCTCGGTGCCTGTGGCTCAAGCGGCTAAGGTGCCAGCCACGTACACCTGAACTGGAAGGTTCAAATCTAGCCCTGCCTGGCAAACAACAAGGATGGCTGCAACCAAAAAATAGCCAGGCGTTGTGGCGGGCACCTGTAGTCTCAGCTACTTGGGTGGCAGAGACAGGGGAATCACTTGAGTCCAGGAGTTGGAGGTTGCTGTGAGCTGCGATGCCACAGCACTCTATCCAGGGTGACAGCTTGAAGCTCTGTCTCAAAAATAAATAAATAAATAAATAAAACCTAAAGATGAAATGGGCAGAGTATCATGCACCATACCAAGAAAAGAGTGACTCTAGTAACACATCTACCAGTAAAGGGAGGAACAGTGCAAAATGTTTGCAGGAGCAAATGTTGGTAATATGTGTAAACCTTCCTGATTGTCCACCCGTTTTATCACATTTTTTTGGCATAGGTGAGTGCCAAGTCTAACATTCATCCATTTTCATTTGTTCATCTATTCAATTTTAAATATGTGAACTTATCTTGTGCCCAGTACTGTTGCTAGATTCTCTAACATGAGGGAAGAGAAAGGCAAATACTGTGCTTTCATACTACAAGAAAAGTGCTATAAAGGTTAAGTGCTATAAAAGAGAAAAACAGGGCTCTAGAAACACAATATGCTTTGTGTTTTGGCATGAAATTTTTAATTTTTCATTAACTCTCATGAATTTCTTTACATATTTTTATTATCTTTACATTCTGGCTTATTTTGCATAGAATCCAGAAATAAGATGTTTAATTTTTTTTAATTTGTATACTTCTTATTGAAATACTTTCTTCATTATTAATGTGTTTCTGAGATTTTCTTGAACATTCTTAGTTATTGCAATAAAAAGACCCCCTCCGGCATTATTTTAAGACTTTAAAAAATCTGATTGATAGCATTTTGCCCAAAAAATTATTTTAAAGGCTAATTTTTCACACTATATATGAAAAATAACTCAAAATGAATCATAGACTTTGGCATTATTTTAAGAGTTTAAAAAATCTGATTGATAGTATTTAGCCCCCCAAATTATTATTATTATTATTATTATTTTTTTTTTTTTTGCAGTTTCTGGCCAGGACTGGGTTTGAACCCGCCACCTCCGGCATGTGGGGCCAGGGCCCTACTCCTTTGAGCCACAGGCTCCACCCCCCAAAAATTATTTTGAAGGCTAATTTTTCACACCACATATGAAAAAGTAACTCGAAATGAATCATAGACCTAAATGTAAGAGCTAAACCTATAGAGCTCTTGGAAGAAAGCAGAGGGATAAATGTTTATGATTCTGCATTAGGCAATGGTCTCCTAAATAATGACACTAAAAGCACAACCCACGAAAGAAAAAATAGATGTTGTATTGTATTATGATGTAAAAGTTTTGTGCTTCAAAATCACAGTCTGGAAGTGACAAGTTAATTCACCCAATAAGTGAAATTTTTGTTATAACCTTGATTTAAAATGTACAAAAGCAAATAATGTAACCAAATGTGTGTACCCTTGTAATATTCTAGAATAAAAGAAAAGCAAGAAAAAATTCTGAAAAAATCACATAATAAAGAACTTATATCTGTAATATAGAAAAAATTCTTAGAACTCAATAATAAAAAGTATGCAAATGATCTGAATAGATGTATTTCACATGCACACACTCTCACACATGTTGTGTACAGCCAATAGTCACATCCTTAGCCATCAAGGAAATGCAAATGAGATGCCACTTGTCTCATGCTGCAATGGCTGTATTAAAAAAGGTAGATAGCAACATATATATATATAGGTGAAAAATTGGAACCCTTATATACCGCTAGTGGGAATATAGAACAGTATGTGCATTTTGGAGTACAGTCTGGCAGTTTCTCAGAACATTAAACATAAAGATATTATATGACCTAACAGTTCTGCTGTTAGATATATACACTGGAGAAATGATGATATGTGTCTATACAAAAACTCTTTTAAATTAATATTCCTAGCAGCATTATTAATAATAGCCAAAAAGTTGAAAGAATTCAAATGCCTATCAACTAAGTTATGGATAAATAAAGGTAAGTATGTTTATACAATATAATATTATTTGACAATACGAAGGTGTGAGTATAGTATATGTTATAGCACGTATGAACCGTGAAATCACTGTGCTATGTGAAAAAGGCAGTCACAAAAGATACAGTCTACCATTTCATTTATAAGAAATGTCCAGAATAGGGAACTACTGAGATAAAAACTAGATTAATGGTTAGATAGTGCTGAATGGGGATGAGAGGAATTGGGTGTTCATGGCTAAATGGGATGTGTTGCTTTTTAGGGTGTTGAAAATGCTCTAGGATTAATCAGGAATATGGGTTCACAAGTCTGTGGATGTACTCAACACTTGTGAATCATACACTTTCAATGAGCGAACTGCATGGTCTGTGAATTATATCTCCACAGTGCAGTTACTTACAAAGCTAATTTTATTTAAAATGTCAACTTAATCATGCTTTAATAGATTGAAAAGTAACATTTGTATTCATGTATTCAATACCTATTAATTGGGTTTGTTATTCGTTTAAAGTAGCACAAAGATATGAATTTCCTCACAATTGGAGAAGCGAGACAAAATTGTAACACTCTAGTATTGTAGCACAAAAATGGAAAAAGTAGTGGAAATGGTAGAAATCATCAATCATTTTGATGCTGTGCCTTACACTATAACTGCTGATGTGTCTGACCACAAAAGACTATGAGTTTTTCTAATAGGATCAGTATTTTCTAGGACTAGCATTAACTTTACTTACTGAGCTTGGGTTTCTCAATTATTATTGTCAGTTCTTTAAAAATTTTTGTATATACATGCTTTCTCTCTTTAGATCCATTAGAAATGTATTGTGAGATAATTTATAATCCTTTTTACCTTTAAATGGCACCTGGGATCTATTTAATGAAAAACAGATCTAGAAATACATATATCTATTTAGGAATGCACATTTTAGTGCCTTGCAACAGAGTATATTACTTCCTAATACACATTGGAAATTTCAACTTACAGTTTTAAAATGTAAACGTTGTAAACGGGCTTTAAATGAAGTTTGAAGCTAATTTGAATATTTATAGAGGATAGATGAAGACATGCTTTGTAAAATTAAGTATTTATATTTAGTTTTTACATATTATGATAGAATCTCTTGAAGATCATCTCCCAAATAGCATACAATCAAGAGGCAATATGTTTCTTCCACTTTCTGCATTTAACTTGTTTCACTTTTTTCATTATTAGACACATAAACACATCTAAGCTCATAACAGAAGACCATTTCATGAAGTGTGGCTATTAATTCAGGTTTTATATTCTGACATTGTGACAAGTATTTTATCATCACTTTTTCTGTTTGTTACAGCATTCTTTTTTTTTTTTTTGGAACTTTTGGCTGGGGCTGGGTTTGAACCCACCTCCTCCAGCATATGGGGCCGGCGCCCTACTCTTTGAGCCACAGGCGCCACCCCTGTTATGGCATTCTTAAGTCTGTTAATCAAGACCACGGGGCGGGTTAATCAGTATTACCATCAGGGAGTTGGATAAGGTTTCATTCTTAAAAGCTTTACCATTTTAAATATTCCATATTAAGTTAAGCTTGTATAGTTTAAGTCATGTCATTTTTTTTTAAAAGGAAAAGAAATGCTCTAAACCGAATACTGAGAAGTACAGAGTTTTAAGATAGATAAAAGATTTTCTGTATAATTTAGCCCAAAATAACATTTGATGATTGGTTCCCTCTAAAGAGCTATTCAGTCTCTGCTTGAACACCTCGAGGTCTAGAGAAGTGTACCACCACCAAAGACTTCTAGCACTGCAACAACCGCCTGGTGTTGTATAAAAACCGGTTTGGGGAAGTGGTCATCCTTGGGTTGTAATTGCTTTTCTGCTGCTGATTAAGTTTGAGTGATTTACTTAATTTCTCTGAGTTCCTCTTTGTCATTTTAAAAGTAAAGACGTCAGATCTTTGTGGTAAGTGCCTTAGAAGGATTTAGAAAGAGAAAATAAGAGGCAATAATATACATACAGATCAGTAACGAACACCCAATAAATATAGTCCTTCCTTCCTACTCCTCATAAGTGGCAAAACACTTCACAAGATAGAAATGTCTCAGTGTGGTATGTGAACAATTTCTTATTTACCTATTTTAAGTGAAAAGAGAGTAACGCATTTACTCCTGTTCGTCCTTTCTCTTAAACTTCCTTCAGTACCTCTTAAACTTAAGACTTAAGACTTAACTTCCTTAAGTCTTAAACTTAAGACTTAACTTCCTTTCTCTTAAACTTCCTTCAGTACCTCTGTTCCCTATTCTTCCCTCCAAATCCCCACCCATGCCAGCGTGACTCATCAGGTAAAACGAGTGCTATAGATTTAAGAGTTTAAAGCACCTCATTTGGTTAGAACTTTTCTTTGTATTTTGAGGTTTTTGTTTTACCATGAAATCTGCTAATCTCAGTTAGCCTCTAGCTTGGTAGAGTATTAAATTAGTTTTGAGGGCTCTACTAATATCTGAGCTAATATGTGATTGGGGCAGTTGCAAATTGGTTTCTGGATTTTATTTCAATGTTTACATGTGTTTTCTTTTGACATCTGATTTGTATTTATTTATTTATTTTTTATGTTTCGCTAAGCAGGCCAGGGTAAGGCTTTGACCCATCGCCCCTGGTGTACAGGGTCGGTACTCTTAACCACTGAGCTACAGCGCCCACCCCCTAACGTCTGATTTTTAATATGGATGTCATCTGGTTTTATTCTTCCTTTCTTTTTTTTTTTTGAGATAGAGTCTTATTACATCACCGTTGGTAGAATGCCATGGTGTCACAGCTCACAGCAACTTCCAACTCTTGGGCTTAAGCGATTCTCTTGCCTCAGCCTCCCAAGTAACTGGGACTGTAGGCGCCCACCACAACGCCTGGCTATTTTTTACTTGTAGTTGTCATTGTTGTTTGGCAGGCCTGGGCTGGGATTGAACCCACTACCCTTGGTATATGTGGCTGGTAACCTAACCTCTGAACAACAGGCACCAAGCCTGGTTTTCATTCTTAAGAATATTTGATGGTCTCTGCTGATTCATTGTTCTAATAGTGATTGACATTATGTTTGTAATCGGAAATAGAAGTGTGTAGGATAGAGCAGTAGATTATTAAAGTAAAAATGCATTTCTTAAGAATTCTTAAGTCCGTTTGCTGGTCCTTGTTCTCAAATCTGTGTTTACAAACAGACTATATTTTTGGTGTCTTATTCTTTACAAAATGAAGAGAGGAAGGGAAAGGGCCCACTAGCTAAGATAAATTGTGAAAATTGAAAATGGAGTTGTACAGCCTAAGTCTCAGATGAAAAATGTAGAGGGAAGTGATTGGCCATGTTCCAAACTCTTCTGAGACTGATCCAGTAGGCCGAAATGGAAAATGAAGTTTCAGAAAAGCCATTCCCCGAAGAGGCATCTTTCATCTTGGGCAGCAGTAAACCCTTTGAGTAATGTTATTTATTTGACCACTTCACCGAGCCTGTGTGCCTATCTCTGCAAATCAGTTTCTTGACCAACTCTTCAAGCCCAGCCCCCACAACAATCAGCGATTTTTTTGTTTGTTTGTTTGTTTGTAATTGTGCTTATAGTATTGAGAAATCTTGCAAATCTACCATTCTATGCTCAACTAGCACCATGCCCACTCTGGCTTCATTTTTATTGACAATTAACAAAGTGAACTTAGAGGTAGCTAGATTCAATCTCAGTGCTTCCTTTTCTAATATTTGCTGAAATTAGAATCCAGTCTTTGCCGAAACATCTCTAATATTGGGGGTTTTATTACTTAAAGTATACATTGAAGATGATTATTAGAATTATCTTCTCTTTATTGTGTCTTTTTTATCCTAGTTCTATAATACAATCTGGAGCCATAGAAAAATGTAATAATTACTTAGTACATGCTTGGCATATGGCTAGTATCCTAAAGCTATTGGCTATTATGACGAATGAATGAATTTTTCTATCTCTATCTTCATTCTATCTATGTCTTGATCATTATCCATGTTCATTTCTAGATATATATTTATCTTCTGTCACATAAAATGATGCTTAATGCATGGTAAGAGATTTAAAATTATTTGCAAAAATTATTTCTCACATACCACATTTTTAATGATTTGTTGGACCCATTTAAATACTATGTTTTGTGTAATCATAGTTTATATAAGAGTATTAACCAAATCCAATCATTCACAAGTACTTTTCTCATTTTAAGTAAATAAATTTTTTTTTTGCAATTTTTGACAGGGACTGGGTTTGAACCTGCCACCTCTGACATATGGGGCTGGCACCCTACTCCTTTGAGCCACCGGTGCCACCAGGAAATACATTTTTTAATAAATAAATGGATAGGTAAATAAAAGAACTATTAAATTTTATAAATAAAGGGAAACTAATAAATTATTTGCTTTAGCGCCTCCTGTTTTTTCAGATTAAAGGCTTGAAATCTAAAGCTTAGACTTTTAAAATTCTTCCATCACCCAGCGATCACTCTTTTATTTATATACACCTCTCTTAAAATGTAGCATTTTAGGGCAGTAGGGCAGCACCTGTGGCTCAAGGAGGAGGGCGCTGGCGGTCCCATACCCCAGAGGCGGTGGATTCAAACCTGGCTCCAGTCAAAAACTGCAAAAAAAAAAAAAAAAAAAGTAGCATTTTATAAACTGTGGAAGTGATGTTTTATTTGTTCCTCTTAGCTCTTACCAACTATTTTTGATTTTCTAGGGCCACCAGAAAACCATTTATGGTCAGTATATACTGATGACCAGTATAGATCTGGAGAATTAGACTTCATTCATTGGACACCTAGAAATATTTTAAAAATTGATTAATTTTTCCCCTGAAGGTATCAGTTTTATGAGCATTCTGGTGGTCTCCAAAACTAGTCACCTAGTTGTATAGTAATGTACCAGAAATGTATTTTTTTGTAGACTTTCTACTGGCCCAATAATAGCCTTGGTTCTTTATTATGTTTAAAGGGGTGGCTGGAACTGAATCCACAATAAACTGAACCCATGTTAAGTACAACCGTAGTGTGGGGTGGATAACTAAGATGGGGTTCCTGCTGGAGTTCTCATTATATATGCCTTTACTTTCATTTGGTAGTAATTTTGGTAAGTCTAAATGGAATGTTATGCTTTTATAGAAAATTTTTCCTAATTAACTGAAGACTCTAGGCCCTTCTTAGATGCATATTTCACCTCTACTAAGTCTTTTCCCCTGTGCTGGTGCTAACCTTTCAGTAGAGTTGTCCCCACCTCGCTTCCCATTACAAACCCCTACTTTATATTCTCACCTGTTCTACTTCTCACTGAAGTCTTCTGACAGCCTCCGTCTGTATCTTATTCTTCCTCCACATACCCACCAAAGGCCATTTAAAAAAAATGTCGTTCTCAGCTTACACACAGGCTATTTCCTTGGCCAATTTTTAGATGGCAAATATGATGCTTCTTACAAAATGATGTCCTTCTTTGTGTTCTCAGAGGATTCCATCATGGAAGAATCATAACCTCCAACTCATCTGAGCTGGGGGTTGAGACATGTTATACCTGATGGGAGTGCTAGAAATCAGTGGATTGGGGTTTCTCTGATGAATGGATTTGTGTAGGAATTTACAAATATTGTTTTTAGTAACATATAATTGAGATCACATAAACAAAAATAGGCAGCCAGGAAATGTTTCTGTGTGGTTTTGTGTGCATTGTTCTTATTCATATTAAAGTACTTTTCATGCTTGGAGTGACATGGGATATGTATAAAAGCCCCAGAGAGATTTATCAGAAAGATGTAATTTTTGCTATATCAGAAATATGATAAGTTACTCGAAGGTAATAAGGGTCAGTAATATCAGTATCAAATGTGAAGACTATACCTCTCAACTCGACATCTAACTGACTAAGCCTCCATGAATTTCTGGGGCCACCAGCAAACCATTTGTGGTCATTATATGTTGATCAGCAATTCAAGGCTAGAGAATTAGAATTCATTTGTTTGCCCTTTAGAAATAGTTTAACACCCATGAATGGATCAATAAATTGTGGTATATGTATACCATGGGATATTATGCAGCCTTAAAGAAAGATGGAGACTTTACCTCTTACATGTTTACATGGATGGAGCTGGAACATATTCTTAGCAAAGTATCTCAAGAATGAAAGAAAAAGTGTCCAATGTATTCAGTCTTACTATGAAACCAATTTATAGCTTTCTTATGAAAGCTATAACACAATTATGGCTCAAGAAGAAAAGGGAGAAATGGGAGGGGGGAGGATGAGTGGAGGGAAAGTAGTTGGTGGGACCACACCTATGGTGCATCTTACAAGGGTACATGTGAAATTTACTATGTGTAGAATATAAATGTCTTAACACAATAACTAAGAAAATGCCTTGAAGGCTCTGTTAACCAGTGATGCAAAATTTCAAATTGCATATAAAACCAGCACATTATACTTCATGATTGCATTAATGTACACAACTATGATTTAATAAAAAAAAAAAGAAAAAGAAATAGTTTAACAGTTCTTTTGCCGGAAGATTTTCCTATTTTGTACCTAAGCTTCTTTTCCCTCCTTTATTTAAAAAAGAAAGGTTCCATCACCAGCAGTACAGGATTTCAATTTAAGACTTTTTATTTTTCACTTGAGGCCAGAAAATATTCTGGGATGTGTGTCTGGAAGAGTGACATCGGTGGGTTGAAGATGTAAGAGCTGGGGTCTATTGCTGCCACATGCAACCTGGCTGGAGGTAGAGGGGAAGTGGGAGGCGGTCGGGGGAAGGCAACTCAGCCTGCATTTCTCGGGGGAAAAAAGCAAAAAACAGAAACAAAGGAATTATGTCTCTGCTTGAAAACTGTTTTGGTCATTTAGCTTTTTTGAGTTTGTATAAAAATTTAGCTGGTTAAAATTACATTTTTCTGTGATACCCTGTAGGGATGCCTGTCATTCTAATGATTAAGGGATGGTGTACAGAGTGGCAATGGGAAATATTGTTATCTCATGTCTGAAAGGTGGTCCCAGGATTTCACTGAAAGTCATCAAACATTCTGAAGATCTCGTGCGCCTGAATCTTGTCCATCTTCTTCCTTCTAGTTCCATCCTTACTGTCCTCCTTCCTCTCTGCACGCTCTCTCTTGTTTTTATCTCCGTCCTTCCCACCATCCCTTCTTTTTGTCTATGGTAGATAGAATATTTATTTAGTAGATATTCCTTAAACATGTATAAAATCTAGGTACAAAGTGAGCTAGAGGCTTTGGATGCATGTATACAAAAAAAAAATGATACAAAAGTTTTCTCAAAGGAGATTATATTCTAGCAAGGTAGGTAGACAATACAAAAATTAAGACATCCAGAGCGGGATCCACTTAAGTTCTGAGTACGGAATAAGCATTATGGAATGAGAGGGTATTTTAAATTTTGGCCTAGAAATGTAGTTTATGTCAGTGAGCCCTACTTGGTCTGGGTCCAGGAAAACACTGGCTGTGGTGACCTGTTACAAGCTATGTAACTGATTCTATTATCATACCATGTAAAGTATGGTATATGTGATAATATATGTCATCGCTTTTTTTTTTTTTTTTTAAAGAGATGAAATCTTGCTCTACCGTTTTAGGCAGGCGTGCAGTGACAAAATCACAGCACATCATAAGGTAAAACTCATGGGCTCAAACAGTCCTGCCACCTCAGCCTCCTGAGTAGCTACGGCTGAAGGTATGCACCACCATACCTGGCTAATGTTTGAAAATTTTTTTGTAGAGATGGGGTCTTGCTTTGCGGCCCAGGTTGATCTCAAACCCCTGACCTCAAGCAATTCTCTCTTCTCTGCCTCCTCAAATGCTGGGATTATAGGCATAAGCCACCATGCCCAGCTAATCATAGCCTTTTTAATGTTAGAAATTGCCACAAACAAATGTTACTGAGTGAGAAATGAGAAGCTGACAATTCTAGGTTCCTTAATAACAATCTCCTGTTCTTTCTCTCCTATGCAAGATAGCAAATGTTATTAATATTAAGAAGTACATGCTCTGTTTAGAAAGACCTACAAGGAGCTATGTGTGCTTGGTAGGACTGCTCAATCAAACATACTCTGGGCTATCCCAGATTTCTTTCTTTTTATGTGTGGAGCAGGAGGGTGGTAATTTTAGGGAATGGTCACATGGAAGCAAAGTTAGTACTTGATGCTTAAAAGGGAAAGTAGAAAGCTTGAGAATAACCTCTAGCATGACTGGATGTGTCAAAAAGCTGTTGGGGGGGAGGGGTGGGATAAGAGTTTTATACAAGGTACCTTAGATATGCGTAGTTTGAGTTCTTCAGCCTATTGCTTCAGGGTCTTTGGGTAGGAATAATAGCTCTATCCAATTTAATAACCCTTCAAGTTCTCTTAAATGATGGAATGCTACCAATTATGTTAGTTAACATTTTTGAGTGCTTACTAAATATCTGAATTTTTATAAGTTTATTGATTCAGCCTACACAACAACTCCCTAAATTATGTCCTAGTATTATCTTCCTTGGGCAGGTGAGGAAATAAAGATGAAATGACTTACTGGAGATTACCCAGATGGGAGCTAAGGCTATTAATTATGTGAAATATTGTCCCTGTAATGACAAGGAAATGTCAATTAATATTTATTTACCTGATACTTGGCAGTTTCCAAGGGCTTTAGTATCTGCTACATTTTGTGGTTAACATAATACCCCCGTGAGGTATGTTAGGTCAGGCAATGTGTATTTATCTCATTTTTAAAAATGAAAAACCTAAGACTCAGAAAAACTGTCATGCCCAAGAAAACATGGGTAGTAAGTGATAAAACTAACAGTCTAGATCATTTTATCCTAAAACCTAAGTACAGTCCATCACACTCGGATATCTGTTCATAACTTAAATACAGATAGACATGTCCAATTTTAGACAACTTTCCAATCACACTAGCTAAAATCTAATGGTTTCTGATGCTTGGGATGTAAATTCCAGTTTCTTGGTAATTATCTTATGCACTATACCATCTTCCCTGGAGTTGCAGATAAATGAGATGTCACTCCCCTTAACAGAAAGGATCACTGGAGCTGGCTTTTGATTGGCTCCATCTGTTGCTAGGAGGAGTTGCCATCTCTCAGCAGCTGCCAACCAAGCAGACATATCTGAGTGGAGCTGAGCCCGGGTTGACAGTAGCTGGGAAAGAAATGCGCCCTAACCTGGCAAGGACATCCTTCAAGTCAATGTTTTTGTCAACTAGGCTGACAAAATTCCTGATTTTGATGCATTTCCATTGCTTTTTGTAAAGCCCTTTTCTGTCTTTTTTCATTCTTTTTCCTTACTCGAGTTTGCTTAATTGCTGACAGACCATTTTCATGCATCTTACAAAGGAATAAGTAAATTCCAATTAACATCGGAAATGTAGAATTTTGGTTCCAGCTCTAGTGGGAAAGTGGTATATCATTTGATTAAAAGAAATAAGTACTATTTCTTCTAAATAAGGACTCTGGGCACACATCATCTTCCAGGCAATTACAAAAGAGGTTTGAAAATGTTCCCTTTAGGATTTTGATGAAAGAATGAGGAGTGTTCCATTTGGATGGCTTCCCATGTTGAAAATCCTGTTTATCTGCAAAGTGACTGAAATAGATGCTGGAGAAGGGAAAGCATTATGTTCATTCCTTCCCTTCTTGTCTTTACATACCATTATCTATCTGCCTGCAATGCTCTTAACCTTGTGTGTCTGCCTTCTCTTCACTCCTATGATCAGGCTCAAATGCAGGACTTGTGACAAAACCTTAGATAAGCAGTTCTACCACCATCACTTACTATGACTTTCACGGTGTCCTCGGAATACTTCATTTATATTTCCATTTGGGGACTTACACTAGTAAACTTTGGTTATTATTTTCTGCATGGCCATTTTCATTACAAAGCTGTCAAATGTTGGACTCGGTGCCTGTAGCACAGTGGTTACAGCGCTGGCCACATACTCCTAGGCTGGCGGGTTCGAACCCAGCCTGGACCAGCTAAACGACAATGAAAACTGCAAAAAAAAATAGCCAGGCATTGTGGTAGATGCCTATAGTCCCAACTACTTGGGAGGCTGAGGCAAGAGAATCCCTTAGGCCCAAGAGTTTGAGGTTGCTGTGACCTGTGACACCAGGGGACTCTAGCAACAGCAACAAAGTGAGACTCTGTCTCAAAAACAAACAAACAAAAAAATCAGACAAACCTTTTGAATGTCTAAGGTTAAGGACCATATTTTCTATACTTTTGATTTTCTAACATATATTGCCAGAGGCGGGCTCTCTCCTTAAACACCCAACACCAGCCCCAAGACATTTAGTGAGTTAGCAAAATCGTATTAGGATACGTCCTTTGCCTTAATCTCTCAACAGCTCAGTTTGGGTTCAGGAGTCTCAAAATTAAGGGGGGAAAAAAAACCCAACAACAACAAAACCATAATTATCTCTCTGGCCCCTGAAATTACATAAACTACCTCCAAGTATACACACACTCGGAAGTATTTAAACATTTTCTAATTACAGAGTCTGGAAAATGGAGCACGGTCTGTTTAATCTGGAAGGAACTTCAGAAAGTCAGTTGGCCTTCAAGCTCCTTGGCAGATGTGAAAAGAAGCCTCCCAGAGGATGTGTGATCTCCCTAGGGCCTCCCAGAGGGCTGCAGGCTGAGCTCTCCTTCGCCTCCTAGTGGGCACTCTCTTATGTTGTGTTTTTCCCTCTTGCTCAGTTGTTCCCCATTGTATTTACTCTATTCTCCATAGCAAGTTCTTAGTTGTGCATTTTGGACTTGCAGCAAATATTGAAATAAAATAGGGTTCTCTTACGCTCCATCAACATTCTCGCATTCTCTTCACTGCAAAGGGTATGAAAGTGAAAAGATAGCTCTGATTTAGAAACTAATTGAAAGAAGAGGTTGCTTGGCCTCCAAAAGATTAGAAAGCAAAAGCCTGCTTATTCTTGTTTCTCTCCCTGCCACATCCTTACCTCTCTTCTACCCTCTTCCTCTCTTTTCCTCTCCTCAAGATGGTGAATCTACCCACTTTCTCCACTGGGTTAACAGTATAATCCTTCACACTGGTAAGCAGCATGAGCCTTTTTTTTTCCTACATGCTTATTCCCTTTCCTGGCCCACCCCTCCTTCCACTCCGCCTGTTGAATTTTTGCTCACGTGAAAAAGCTTTAATTTCACTGACCACCAAGCTACTTGTGCCTTTAGGGCCATAGTACTCTTCCCCCATAGCATTTTTCATAATTTTTAATTTTTTGTCTTCTTATTCACTTCATACGTTTTTTCAAGTAGACTGTAAATTCTGCAAAGTTAGACACCATTTGCCCTGTTTTACATCATTGGGCATCTGTCCCCTGGCATGTGACATATAATAGATGTCCAGTAAATTTTGACTTAATAGATGACTTGATTAATTAAGTAAGCAGTTAATTACGAGTTTTTGTTTATCTTTGCCAAGCATGTATTTAGCGGAACTCTGTTCTTTGGAAACACTACCAGCAAGATAAAGAGAGCATTCACGTCTTCCCTAAAGCTTGTCCTGCTTGAGGACTCTGGGCACACATTATCTCTCCGCAGTTAGAAAAGGGGTATTAAAATGTTCCCTTGAGAATTTTGATGAAAGAATGAGGAGTGTTCCTCATGGACTCCATGTTCAGTGATGAATTTATCTTCATCTAGTCCCCTATCTGTCCCCTTCCCGACATCATAAACTCCTTTCCATTGTCGATTTTTTTCACAGCAAAATTTCAAGCAATTGTTTCTTTAGTGAAACTACCTCAGTTATTTTCCTTGTGGATTGTGACTTCTCTCCTCTTTTCAGCCCAATGCATTTGGCGAGCTCTTACATTAGCTGATTTCTGGACAGCGTCTAGAGATACTTAACCTTTTTATGTCATGAATCACCTTGGCAATCTAGTAAAGACATGGAATCCCTTTTCAGATTAATAATTTTTAGTGCATGAAATCAAAAACTCATGACACTACAAACCAATTGAGTTCTACAGTTATCTACTCACTTTTCCTGACTGTCCCTGGGAAATAACTGGTTTAACCAAAATGCATCCTACCATAGCATGCCCATGCTCTGGCCCCCTGCACCCCCAGGCAATTGAAAGATACTAGATTCGTTGTCTAGGATTGTGATGCTGGGCTGTCTATGTTTTAACTAAAAATCAAGGTGAAGTCTAAAGTCCCTTCTTAAACTTTACATAGCCTTTAATAATTAGTTTCAATGAGAGATATGTTTTAGCAAATACCCACATTGGTTTTAACATCAGTTATGTCAGTATTTGTTGACATTGAAAGTAGATCATTATAATTTGATGGCAGGCACTGGGAGGAGGGCTGCTGTGTGCTAGAGTATGTCTGATTTTCCAACCCAGGGCACCCAATCTGCAGGTGCTATTAGCAGCGTCTTCCCGAGCGTGTCCTCAGGTAGCGGAGGGGATTGCCTGTATTCCCCTAGGTTTTGCTGGAGTTTCCACTGGTTTTCTGAGCGATGAACACACCTGAAGAGGAAATGGGCCCAGTGGGACAAGTAAAGCAATGAGCACACGGAAGAAAAATAAAGAGCAAAACACCTGAGGCTGCTGTGTGATTCCAGTGTTGAAATGAAGTCCTTCTATGAGGAGATAGCCCCAAGAATCGAGGGACCTGGAATGACTCTTAGTCTTCCAGCTGGAAGGCTGGAGTTCACATACCAGCTTGATGCTTTGTGGCCTTTCACATTGCACGCTCTAAAACTTCATGTGACATTCTAGTCATCCTCCTCCTAATCCAGAATCATCCTTATTTCTTTCAAACTATAAACTTATCAGAGCATATTTAATTTAACAAGAATTTATTGAGCATTTTGAGTGTTTCAGCACTTTTAGGGCATCCTTTTAGGAACTACATCATGCCTAAAACAAAAGTAAGCATCCAAAGTGTATTTAAGGAGCTCCCATAGACTTATGGTTCCATATGAAGAATTATGGTATACTATGCCATATAAGACTTTCAGCCTCCTATTCAAAATGTGCTTAAGTTCTCCCTTTTAAAAAATATGGCATACATTAGGAGAGGAAACAAGCTTAAGAATATTTAAAATGTCTGAAGGAGTAAGCTACATCCTGAAGCACTCTGGAAGCATCCATTTACATACAACTGGTTTGTATGGTAATCACAGGCCGTTCTCCAGAATTTCTCAGCAATACAAATCGAGTTTGAATTTACGGGGTGTAGTCAAAAGTGATATAATTTCAGCTACAAATTTCTCCAAATTGGTGGGAGCAGCAGTTATTTCTACATCTTGGCCTTCCCTCAATCTGCAATATCCTTTCCCAGTTCCTTCCGCCTGTCAAAACCATGCAGAATCCAACCAAAGCTACATCTTATGTGAAATGTTTTCCTGAACCTTTACCAAATGCAAATATTTATTCCTTGATTTGTGCTCCTGACTTCTTTCACCCCTGTTTTAATCTTTAATCATCTTCATTTTTCATTGACCTGTCTCCCAAGTTCATTACCAACTTCATGAGCTCAAGGGATAGGTATCTTTGCAATAGTTTGAGAGCTCGACAAATAGTTGATTGAAGGGATGAATGAATGAGTGAATAAAACTGAGAGAACATTAGTTCTTCTTTCTTTTCTCTTGTTTTAGAAACATGGTCTCACCCCATAACACAGACTAGATAGCGGTACACTCGTAGCTCATTGCAAATTTACAACTCCTGAGCTTAAGGGATTCTCCCAGCTTAGCCCCCCAGGTAACTGGTACTACAGGCATACACCCCACTGTGCTTGGCTGATTTTTCTTTTCTCTTGTAGAGACAAATTCTTACTACCTTGGCCAGGCTGGTCTCAAATCCTGGTCTCAAGCAGACCTCCTGCCTCGGTCTCCCAAAGTGCTGGGATTGTAAGTATGAGCCACTTCACCCAGCCCATTCATTTTTTATTCAGTAAAGATATGAGGAATGATTACTAGCCTCTGTGCATCATGCACTGTGCTCAATCATGGATAGATAGTGGTGACCTTGTGCCTGCCACCACGGCACTAATGGCCTAATATTTTAATAAGAGTTGCAATTGTCTTCTCAGTGATAAAGAATGTATATCCAGAAATGTAGAGATTCTACCATTTTTGAGAATGTATGGACAAATCTGTGGCTCTTAAAACTTTAACACCTACTGAAGTATAGAAGTGAGCTTTTGAGAGATACAGTGAGCATAAAAAAAAAACCCAGTATGATTCTATCAGAATCATGCGGAATTTATCAAAATTAGCACTGCTAATTTTGAGGATGCTAAAGATTCTATTTCAGTCTCCAAACAGGGATTTCTTTTTGATATTATCTAAACCATTCCTGGCTTGAATTCTTCCCTCTTATAATCAATTACTCATTTCCCCCTCCACACACACAAATGAGTATTCTGAGGATTAATTATTGTAAAGCACTTTGCAAATAAAAGGTCTATGTAAATTCAAAGTGGTGTTGTTTTGTGATGGGCGATGTGCCAGTGAACTATTGACAAAAGCCCCCATTTGCTAATGCCTGAATTGATGTATTAAATTCCTGCTATAGAACTGTACCTCTGGGAGCCTTTATATATTCTTTTCTTTAAATAGGTGAATTAGCAATTAAAAATAATTACATTGTAGTTCTCCTAGTGATGCCAGTCAAGAAACTTGCATTGAATAACGTGGGATGTGGTCTTTGAGTTCCAATTACCAACGAGTACCCTTTTCTCTTCCCTTTTGAGGTAAAATATTGTTTCTGAATCCAGTCTAGCAATCCAAAAGACTGGCTATTTTTTTTCTTTAAAAAATTTTTGCTTTGTAGCATATTTGCAGAAAATAGAATGAATCAGTTCTGTTTGTAAGCCATGACTCAGATTGTGGGAGAATTCTAGCCAGATAGGTTTCTTTCTTAAAATTTTTTTGAAGGGGCGGCTCCTGTGGCTCAGCGAGCAGGGCGCCGGCCCCATATACTGAAGGTGGCGGGTTCAAGCCCGGCCTCGGCCGAACTGCAAAACAAAAAAATAGCCGGGCGCTGTGGCGGGTTCAAGCCCGGCCTCGGCCGAACTGCAAAACAAAAAAATAGCCGGGCGCTGTGGCGGGCGCCTATAGTCCCAGCTACTCGGGAGGCTGAGGCAAGAGAATCTCTTAAGCCCAAGAGCTGGAGGTTGCTGTGAGCAGTGTGACGCCACGGCACTCTACCCAGGGCGATAAAGTGAGACTCTGTCTCTACAAAAAAAAAAAAAAAATTTTTTTTTGAAGCAAGCACACTTAATGCTTTGGGTTTGGTACTTTTAATTGTTTTTGACCACATGTGCTGGTAAGAAGGATAGTAAGGAGTTAGCAATAACCTTGATGTGCCAAAAGAAGTCTGGGTAATGAAAGTTGCACAAAGCAATTTGCAAGAAGTTAGGCTACCGCATTTTGGGGGAATTCTGCTGACTACCTGGAGTTTATTTTATTTTAGATTTGTACACTTGTGTGTAAGCCTGTACTCTCTGCGTTTTGGCTGTTCAGGTATAATGATATCAGTGCAGATGAGAGAAGAGGATTAGACTGTACAGCTTTAATATGTCATGGTTCCTTTCGAAAAGAAAAGTTTGGACTTCAAAGATCTTTTGTTTTCAAATGTGATAGTATCAAATTTGCATGATACTTCTTAACTGATTACAACATTTTCATACAAAATTATCGATTAACTCATGTATACTAAATTTGTAAACAGGAATTATTTCATTTGCTATGAAGGCATAATGATGTTCTTTACAAAAGTAAATTATCTATTAAACTAAAGAAGATAAATATTAATCTCCTGATGTGCCCATGTCTTCTTCTTAAATCATGATAACTCTTGAAGATTTGGTTTAAAAATAAAAGGGAACATCTGTTTTGAAGTTTTAAAACCAGAATTGTATTGGAACAGCTGTCAGGCATGGGAGTATTTGTGGTAAAAATCAGTCTGTATCAAGTTAATTTTGACAAATATTTCAGTGAAAAAAATTACTTGATTTTATATGAGACTATCTCTTATTAAGCAAATCTAGATTTACCTTTGAAGATAGTCCATCAAAACAGCCATTGTGGGTTGACGTATTTAGCTGTGAATTCCCATAGAAACATTTCATTCGTGTTTAATCATAGTGCCCTTGCTGTGATTATAACTGACCTCTTCTTTGTTGTCCAGAAAACAGGAGAGAAATGTGGACATTAATCTGATCCATCCAACTCATGTATTTTTGTGTTTGAATAATTCTTCTTAAGTTTAACACAATTTTTGAGGTCTTATAGTGAAGCCCGAAGAGGCGTCTGGCATATAATTGCTTCATGTGGCTATTCAAAAATTATGATGACCTATTAGTATAAATGTTTCTAAAATTACCCTGTTGTTTTGTAGTAGATAAGGTAGTTGAACTGGACATTAAAAAAAATCTAGTTTCTAGTTCCAGCCCTACCACTGATTTAGCCAAAGAGTACAGTGCATTGCCAGAGGGCTCCAGGTGCTTCTCTTGGAGGGAGATCTGTCTTCATAGGCCAGAGGGGAAAGGTAATGAGTGAGCAGTAACTAGCAGAGACGAGACAGGGTTCGTGCCATCATTCTTTTTTTTTTTTTTTTTAAGGCCGGGGCTGGGTTCGAACCAGCCACCTCCAGCATATGGGGCCGGCGCCCTACTCCTTTGAGCCACAGGCACCACCCAGTGCCGTCATTCTTATCCATCACGCTGAACCTTAAAACTTCATCATTTTAATACACTTACATCAGCAGAGATGCCCCTCTTAACTCAATAGATTGTTTAATCCAAGGGTCCTTTGGTATTTATTTGAAGATAGGGTCTTCTGGCCAACATTTTGAAAATATGTGTCCCAAGAAACAAAATGTCTTGATGAATTCTTTATTTTATGTGCCCAGGGTAGTCCTCTTAAGCCTTCTGTTGCTAAATATTATATTATATTATTAAATATTTTATTTGGTCTAACAGTAGTTACTAAATCTGATTAAAGTTTTTTTGCCCTTATATATTTAGAAGATCTTATTTTTTTTATTTAGCAGTTGAAAAATTCTTCTTTACCCAGCCAATCTTTCCTTCAAAGTAAAATATGTTGGAAGATTAGGAAGAAAGCAAAAATGTGTTTTAAATGTACAAAAGATAAATTATAATGTCTTTGGATGCCACCTCTTCTATTTCTAGGTGAAGAAATCATTCCCTTTTATATGATCTGATATCTGTAGTTCTCCCAACCTAGGGTGTTTAGTTTCTCTGCCTGGGGAGACACTAGCAAGACATGAAAAGGGGATAGGGGAGAGAATGACAGCAGGGAGAGGGAGGAACTAGGACTAGAATATTTGGGTACCCTCCCCTCAGTTCATATGCTGAACTCCTAACCCCCAAAATGATAGGATTAAGAGCTGGGACCTTTGAGAGATGACTGAGTCATGAGGTGTCTTCCGACTGGCCTCAGTTCCTTTTTTTCTTTTTGAAACAGAGTCTCACTATGTCACCTTCAGTAGAGTGCCGTGGCATCATCACAGCTCACAGCAACCTCAAACTCTTGGGCTTAAGCGATTTTTTTGCTTCAGCCTCCCAAGCAGCTGGGACGACAGGTGCCTGCCACAGTGCCTGGCTATTTTATGGTTGTAGTCGTCATTGTTGTTTGGCAGGCCCAGGCTAGATTTGAACCTGGCACTTCCAGTGTATGTGGCTGGCGCCCTAGCCGCTGAGCTACAGGCACTGAGCCTGGCTTCAGAGACCCTAGGGAGTTAGCAAGTCCCTTTCTACTCCTCCATGAAGACTCAGTGAGTAAACCTCTGTCAAACACAAGAGCACGCCCTGCCCAGATGCCAAGTCTGCCATCACCTTGGTGTTGGACTTCCCAGCCTCCAGAACTGTAAGAAATAAATTTCTGTTGTTTATAAGCCACCTAGTTTCATGTATTTTGTTATGGTAGCCTAAACAGGTGAAGATAAGTGAGAGCTAGGAGAAATAACCCTGAATCAAAAGAGAAGGCAGGTGAATATTAAACAGATACTATGAAAAGTTCTACACAAGAAAGAAGGAAGGTTTGGAAGGTACAAAACCTCCAAATCTTTACTTGGTTCTAAATGGCAGTCAGTGTATTACATTCCTGAAAAGTTCAGTTTCCTAAAGTTTTTGTTTATATTCATTGTTATCTTCAAAAATTTTACAAAATTTGACCCTACTTTGTGATACAATGAACTCAAATTGGTTGCAAATTAAAACACTACAGTAATCCCTAAATCAAATTGGCCTTGAAGATGTGGGGATGGAAAGTTATGTTGTTTTATTTTAGAAAACCCTAACAAAATTAGGTTTGAATTTAGCAGTGGAAAGAAGACTGGAAATCCTCAGATACTTAAACTTCATTTTCTCTTTTGTTTAAAAATTATAACAAGTAATTTTGTATATAACTTTCTTTCTTTCTTTTTTTTTTTTTTGAGACAGAGTCTCACTTTGTTGCCCTCAGTAGAGTGCTGTGGCATCACAGCTCACAGCAACCTCCAGCTCCTGAACTTTGGCAATTCTCTTGCCTCAGCCTCCCAAGCAGCTGGGACCACAGGCACCCACTACAATGCCTGCCTGGCTATCTTTTTTTTGTTGTTGCAGTTTGGCCAGGACTGGGTTTGAACCTGCCACCCTCAATATATGGGGCCAGCGCCCTACTCACTGAGCCACAGATGCTGTCCCAGTGTATAATTTTCTTTTACTTCCCGGGAGAAAATATTTTTCCTCCTCCTTATTCTTTTTTTTCTTTCGGAAACATCACAAGGGCCCAGAATTAGATTAACCAGAGAAAATTCTGATTGATTTAAATGAAACCTTTCACCCACTTTTATGTCTCCTTTTCATCTGTGAAAGAAATTTAAATGGAATTCTGATAAAACATTTGGTTAAAATTACCTTTCAAGTCAGTTGACTCGTATATGTGTATTGGTATATGTGTGTATGTATGTTACATACAAGTATGTTTCAGATAGAATCAGACAGAGAGAGGGAGAAAAAAAGAATGGGAAAAAGAAAAAGACTGACTCTACAAACCAGAAAATTATATCGACTTTTAAAATATTTTTCTCGTATTTATTTCAGTACCTTAAACATTAAAGCAATTGTTTGCATATTTGAATAAACAATCAATTTTTTCCTTTAATATCTGACCAATATTTTATTGGTTTTATGAGTGAAAACAATGTAGAAAGAGAAAAGACCCAGATACTTCCATATTCATTTACTAAGACAAGGTACTAGGCTGGGCGCAGTGGCTCATGCCTGTCATCTCAGCACTCTGGGAGGCTGAGGTGGGTGGATTACCTGAGCTCACAAGTTGGAGACCAGTTTGAGCAAGTGTAAGACTCTGTCTCTAAAAAATAGCCAGGCGTTGTGGGGAGCCCCTGTAGTCCCAGCCACGCGGGAGGCTGCGGCAAGAGAATCACTTGTGCTCAAGATTTTGAGGTTGCTGTGAGCTCTATAAAGCGAGACTCTGTCTCAAAAAAAATCAAAACAAACAAAAAAATAAACACGACAAGATATTAGCACTGATTGAAAGAATTTTAAATCAACCAAGGTCACATAAATATAGCCCTCCTACCCTAATTAATTACAAAAACTTGGAAAAGAAGGGTGCTGACTTAATGGAACAGACTGCTGTATGCCCATAACTGTATAACTCTGTGAACACTGAAGAAGTTGGTTAGCGTTCTTGATACTGGGTCTACAAACAAAAGGCATTTGAACAAAAGCCACATAATTTGGCAATAGTGAGTTGGAACAATATGTGAACAAAATAAGCTCTTAGGAAGTCAATTACATCATGCCAAGCAAACTTCTGATTCTGAGCAATGATAGCAAGTGGTTTTAAACTTACTGTGGTATAACCAAAATTTGGTGTGAATTTTAACCATTTTTATTTTTTGGTTGGGTGTCCATGCACATATTTTGAGCTTTGACTGTGAAATCATCCATTGCATTCCTTTTCCCACTTAAGTGGAATTTTGAATTGAGTTGGACACATGGCCCTAACGCTAATTTGATACAAATATTGTCCACTATAACACACTGCTTTTATGAGGACATGGGGAAAATATTTTTCTTTTTTCCTTTTAATTAAAATTAATAAACTGTTGCTCCAGGTGATTACTGTCAATGGTTGTCCTAATTTGAGTATTTGCCTTAAAACAGAAAGAATGTATTTCTATGGCTAATTTATATTTCCCATACTTACCTCCGTAGGTCTTCACATTTATTCTTATTGATATAAATGCTTTGCTCTGTGTTAGGAAGCCAATACTTCCCATGGTATTTATTTGAGGAAAAAATCAGATTTGTGGGGTGATATTGTAGAACATTCCTGTGGCGATAATGGTAATTTTTTTCGAAAAGCAACACAAGATTCCCCAACTCTTATCTCTATAGAAGAATCAATAGATTACAGTGTTTCATCACTGTATATTTTTGTATATGCACACACATTAGATGTTTTTAATATCCTAGAAGCTTTCTTAGTGGTATTGAATCACCAGATGTGTATGAAAAGAACCATTTATTCATGTGCAAATAATGTAGAATCTGTGAACCAGGGACATGATCAGTTAATGTTATTTAATGATGGTGTAAATGTAGATAGATGCACACACATATTCGGATATGCATGGATGTATGTGTGTATAGATGTGCCTGTGTATTATACATTTATTTCTGTGTACGTGTACTTTTTTCAAAGTAAATAACTATATAGCTTGCCAGACCAGAACTGATTCTAAGACATTCAAGTTAACAAGGACAAAGCCTATATAGAACCAGGTGAGGTATTTTTGGTTTTTAATTGAGTCACTTTAGTACAATATAGTGTAAGCAACTGTCTCTTATGTACAGCGAGTGAAATTTTCCACCTTGTCACATGAAGATGTAAATATCATGATGCGGTGGAGACATAAGAGACGCAGTCCTGGCCCCCCACCTACGAGCAGTGCAACTTAGGCAAATGCCTCTGTGAGTCTCTGCTGTCTATTCTGTCAAGCAGGAGTTCAAATCCTTATGGTGCCACTTTATTCAGATGTTTTGAGGATCAATAAGAGAGTGATCTCATTTATGACTATTGAGGGACTCTGGAAGCCCTAGATTGCTACCTCTAGGTGAAGGGTGATATGGTTAATGACAAGTGAAATGCTCAGTAAGTTATAGAGTCTGTTTAAAAATAAAGGATTCTTATAATTTTTGCAGGCTACTCAGAGCAAATGCCTGTTTTGCCAAAAAGTCTTGCACATAATCAAGAAATAATCTGTTATAAGAAGGCTGTAGCTATTGTAAAGGACGCTATGATTAATGTAGTGTGGACCTGCCAAGGTTACATTAACCCTGTGATACCTGATGCCAGGCCTCATCCAGCCAGGGGCACGGGTAAATTTCATATGTCAGTCATCTGTATAGTCAGCCGTGAACTTCTCCCCCTGTGTAAGCCATCAGCTGCAAACCTGGATGGCTTGTGACTCCTTCTGTGTGTCACATGGACTAGTAAATCTTACTTCCATTTTTGAAATAATGTATCCAGGGCCCATTATTTAGCTTGGATGTGGATAATTCATTCATGAAGACACTATTACTGTAGAAATGATAAATTATGATTTGGTGGTATTCTGAAAAATGTTTCCTTTAATTGACAGTTGTAAATTGATGACATCCATTAGAAGATGAGAAACAGCATTCTAATATTTATAGCTACCAATTATTTGGCACTCAGTATATGCCAGGTGTTTTGCATGCTTTATCTTATTTAATCATTTGCCCATTTTGATGCAGTGAATACTTTTATTAACTACCGATGAGTATTAACAGATGAGAAGCTGCATTTCTGAATAAGAAATCTGTTCAGAGTTGCATGGATATTAAATGGAATACCATAGTGCTAGGCTTATCTGGCTTCAAAAGGCTTGCCCTTCACCATTGCATCTAGGAATTGAGCTCTATAGACACAAGAAACCTGTACAAATTCCCTTTCTTCACTACTGCGTGAAAAGCCATTATAGAGATACAATTCTTAGACATTGCAGTGCAGCCAGAGGTCTTGGAATGAGATACTAGAAGACCTGGCTCCGAGTCAGCCTCCTCGCAAAGCAGAGACATCTTGCAAATGTCACTTGATCTCTCTGAGCTGCCATCAGTTTTCTCATCCATAAAGGCAAGATGATAAACCCTTTCTGAGGAATTACTGGAAGACTGAATGAAGAAATAAATTATAATAATTGGACCTTACATCTCTTTGTAATCTGTAAATTCTACCTACTCTCTGGTGGGGAGGAAACTGGTATTTATTGAACATCTAATACATACCAAGTGCTTTTACTTAACACTAATTAATATTAACTACAAACTCAGAAATTAGATATTATTACTCCAGTTTTGTAGTGAGTAAACACATGTTTTGAATAGCTCTTTGTCCCAGGACTGCAAATAATAAGAGAGGAAGTCAGCAGTCCCACTTGACTCTTTGTGCTTCTCTTCTGTAGACTGGAGTCAAGTACAAGCAGGGTCCAGTCTGTTCCTTACACATACCAACTTGAAACGGTCATTGCACTTGCCTGTTTGCATCCTCTACTCTCCCCCTCCCCCCATATCTTCTAATGGCTGTTCCTTCTTGTTATTTTTCTTACCTTTTTTTTGGTACAGAATCTGAGTAGATGAGAATCCTACTGCTCCTAATTACCAGTCAGTCGCATTACCTATTTTGTTTTCTTTGTAGCACTTGTCTCTGTCAGGAATCACGGATGTGTTTATCTAGGCATTGATCAACTCCTCCAACAGAACGTAAGTTCCCTGAGACCAAGGCCTTGTCTGCCTTGTTTGGTCCTTCATCCCGGCACTTAACGTGGAGCCTGGCGTGGCAGGTGCATGATCAGCAACTGTTGAATGAATGAATAAGTGATGTTCGGCTGTCTCTCAAAATCCATTTTCTGCATTCTGTAGTGAATTAAAATATTTCAAATCTAACTTTCAGTTTCCTGAATGACTACTCGTGAATTTCCTGAATGTCACCTAATTTCTTGCAAAGACACCTGGGTGCTAGGAAGGCAGCGTTATGAGTGCGTGATCTGCACCTGTGCACCTTGCCTGACAGCCAAGGCACTCTGACATGGGGTCTCTTTTGGCATCATGAACAGTAGTTCTTTGCCATGATAAAAAGTAAAGCAAACACAACATGGTACACCTGAAAACTTATAAAGTTTTAAAGACTTTAAAAAATGCAAATGCAGTATAATGCTGTATCTTGAGGACACAGTTTGTAGCCAATCTTTAAAGTATAATTCTAAATGGAAAATAATTGATAAAAATGGGCTGTGTGCCTTGGCATCCAGTAAGTATAAGCTAATTTTTGTGGTAGGCCAACTCAAATTCTACTTTGTTATTGAAAACTCATTAAGGAAAGAATTGATTTGAGCTGTACTTGCTTGAGTACTTTATCATAGCCAGAATCCTAATTATGAACACTTTATAGTTGATGATTCAAGAAGTAAGATGGCCATGAATGAACTGTCAGGCTTTTAGTTGAAAATGTAGAATCATCAATTAAGATGTAAATATCATTTGGGTTTTAAGCATAAATTTAATCTAGACATCAGCTGTAAGGAAAGATCATACTATAATTTACTGAAGAGATTTTTTTCCTAACTTATTCACAGGCATAAATCTAATCGTTGAAAGAAGAGTCATGAATCCCTTGGGGTGGTGGATTCTCTGTGCTTTGTTTCTCTTAAACAATACTCAGATAGTTTATATAATTGTGCTTCAGCATTGATAATATTTCTTGATAACTAGGCATAATCTGCATTAATTTTTATAAATTTCTCTGATTCCTTGCTGTACAATTCTTTTTTTCTGTTTGGTAATTGTATTTCGTGAATGACAAATCTTTGTTCACACAAAGTGGTAATGCAGTTTACAAACTTCTTTTTCAATGCCCACATTTTGCTTAAAAACTTGTCCTTTCTACCCAAAGTCATGCCTTTAAAAAACAACTTAAATCCTAAAGTCATGTTAGAAAATTTTTTACTCTAAAGTTCTTTCTTTAACTGATATCTAGGGATAATCATGTCTTATTAAACAATGACTGACAGTAGCTGCATTTTCTGGATGAATGAGATAATCCAAGGAAGTCACTATTCCAGGAAACCCTTTGTGGCTTGAGCCATGTTAAAGAAGTATCTTTTATCTATGAGTCTATCATGTGCTTATATTTATCATAGCATTTACCATTTTTTTTAAACAAGATGGAATGTCCTTTTTCATTAATAGATAGTTTCTCAATAGCAGATGATCCAAATGCCATGTCAGTTTTATAAACTCAAATTCTGGCATAGTTATTAATATATGATATGTATTAAACAAGTAATTGCTGACCTTGAATACCTTGTTCTCTTCAGTTATATTCTCAGATGTTTGAGTTTTTTCAATGATTTCCTCCTCCACTGAACCACCCCAGTCTATTTTGAGAGGATTAGTGGCTCCACTGCTTTGGCTAGCTTTTTCTGTGTAATCTTTTCTCACCCCCTACTCACTTTCAGAGCTTTTCTCATCTTTGCTGTTTCTAATCTGCTTTGATGCAACACACCAAATAACTAAACATATTAAAACAATAAGCTAAATTTTATGGACTATTAACCTCTGAACAAAGCTCTATGCTTAGCATTGTGTTAGGCATTGTAGTGTTACAAAGAAAATATGAAGGACAGTTCCTCCTGATTTATTTGGGGATAAAATATATAAAAAGATAACACAACTGAAGAATGAGATAATATGTTAGTGAATTACAAAGGTCAGATGAGGGAAGAATGAGATAATATGTTAGTGAATTACAAAGGTCAGATGAGGGAATTAGGAAATCAAGGAAGGCTTAAATTATCATGGCAAACTATATGATTAGATCTAAACCTTGAAAGTTAATAAAAAAAAAAACCAGATTGAGTGATTGAAAAAATTTAAGTTATTTGGAGAAAAAATCTAATATAGTCAAATATTAATTTTTTCTTATTTTGGGCCCTCTAGTATGTTATTTTGAGTCATTTAAGGAACTCCATTTACCTTTGATTATTAATTTTCTATTTCAGCATTTTTTGAAGTTTGTAGATTGTGTCATCATCTTAGAATTGGATAGAATGTAAATGCTAAAGCAAGAGTTTGGACAGGATAGTATTTCACGCCATTACTCTTATATATTACAACTGTTTGTGCCATGACTCAGCAGCAGGTGAAGCATGTGTTAAAATGCCCTAGAAATGGTCAAAATCCTCCTCTGCTGTCATGAAACAGTTGTATTATTTTATCATTTGTTTATAAAATAAGGATAATTCAACAAAAAATCTATCTCTAGAGCATAACCAAAACATTGATGAAACATCATCCTATATGTTTGTAAGTGTTAATTAGTACAATTAGTTAATAAAAGGAGGACTTCATTCAGCTTTCTGAGTTCATCCTGTTGTCTCTTATGTACTTTTTTTCCTTCTTGAAGACATATCTATCTGTCATTATTATGCACTCCTTAAACAACCAAAACTCTGGTCATGATCTCAGAAATGAATTCATTGAGACTGGAGATTGCTCTGAGTAACTGAGAAAGGAAGAACAGATTTCTGGATGCTTTAAATTTTTCATAATTCTAATACCACAGTTCTCAGTGTTAGTAGCTGAATGGCAACTTTTCCAGCCAGAGTCTACTATTGATGCTGTTTTTCTTAGAGGGTATCATGATTTGGCAAGAACCTTAGGAAGGCTCTATAAATCCATCAGAAAATTCACCTCTCTCTGATGGGTGGCAGCTCTCTGGATAGAAAACCACCCAGACATCTGATAACATGTCCCAGAGTGCTGGGATTACTTCTTTTCCTCCTTAGCTTCTTTAAATTCATATTGCAGCAAAAGCATCTATTACTTCAAAATTCAGTTCACTAGTCACCTCCTTTTTGAAATCTTCACTTGCTTCAGAGGAATTAGTGGCTGCTTCTTTAAGCCTGTCATTCTGTGCTTATATGACTAAGTAAAATGCATTTTTGTTTAATTGAATATACAAGTATATCCATTTCTCCTAAACTGTGATGTTCTCAGGGATAGGTGTATCAGCTTATGCTTCTTTTGGTGTTTCCATCACATTGTAAATTCTCAAACATTTTCTGTCATAGTCAGCAAGTACGCTATTAGTTGACTCAATTATTTCTGGTTATTTCCACCAAAATTAAAATAGCCCTGAAATATTGTAGAATCTTACCTAAACACTCTTCACAACAGGATGTATTTGCAAAAAGGTGATATTTCATTTCATGCTAGAAGTTTTAATTACTAAGAACATTCATGAAAATAATTATAAGATAGTTTGACCTAAAAGGTGGTTCACAGAATGAACATCAAATATAAAGGTATAATTAGGTTTTTGTATATTTTAGTTTTATTAGAATGGGGTAGGAAATGAAGCAAAAGCTTCAGAATTTAAAAGAATATCAGGTGATAATGAGAAATGATAGAGCAAAACTGTATTCACAGTGTAGATTCTTACAAAAATGCTTAGTTATTTACATAAGTAATGTAAAAAGGAGCATATTGCATAAAATGATTTTGCATTTATTTATTTTGCGTATTATATATAACTCAATATTCTTCATAAGTCATTGATGTAGAAAATAAGTCCCTGACCTGAAGAGATTTGTTTGAGAATATAGGGGAAAGAACATGAGATTTTGAGTCAGGGGGAATGAATTTTAGTCCCAGCTTGGCCCATTATGAATTATGTGGTGATGGCAAAGTGGGAAAAGATCTGAACACAGACCTCACCAAAATATTTTGATGGCAAATAAAATTAGGTAAAGATGCCCAACATTATATGACATTAGAGAATTCCAAATTAAAACATCAGATACTACTACTTCTCTATTAAAATGGCTAAAATCCAAAACTTGACAACACCACATGTTTGCAAGCATGTGGGGCAACAGGAACTCTCATTCATTAGCTATTAGAAATGCCAAATGGTATAACTGTTTTGGAAGACAATTTGATAGTTTATCACAAGCCTTGATAAAGTCTTAAAGTATGATCCAGCAATTGTGCACATAGGAATTTACCCAAATAAGCTGAAAACTTTTCTCTGAAAAAAAAAAAAAAAACCCTGTCTATGAGT
Source organism: Arctocebus calabarensis (assembly GCA_963573935.1). Lineage (NCBI taxonomy): Eukaryota > Metazoa > Chordata > Mammalia > Primates > Lorisidae > Arctocebus > Arctocebus calabarensis. The sequence continues at coordinate 58,941 of CAUYON010031245.1, forward strand.
CTTTACATAAGCTTTACTCATACCTGCTGAAACTTGAAAGGAATAAAGATGTTCTGCCACTGATCAGTGGATAAACAAATGTTCCCTACCTATATGATGGACTATTATTCAGCATGAAGAAGAAAGGAGCTGCAGAGAGACGTGAGGATTCTTAGATACATATTGCTGAGTAAAACTGCCACTCTGAAAAGACTGCATACGGTATGATTCCAGCGAGATGACAGTCTCCAAAGGGCAAGCGTACTATGTATAAAAACAGTGAAAAGATAAGCTTTTTCCAGAAACATACACTGAACCAAGAAGGGAGGGATCAAAAGTCTGTATACAAAAGATGCTTAGGGATAGGAAACTATTATGTATGAGACTGTACTTGTATGTACCTGCTATCATACATTTTTCTAAGCCTACAGAACTGTGCACTTCAATAATAATATATCAGTCTTGGTTCATCAGTTGTAACAAATGTACTGCACTTATGCAAGATATTAATAGCGGGGGAATCTGTGTGTGGATGTGGGCATTTGGGAACTCTTTATGTACTTTTGTGCAATTTTTTTGTAAACCTAAAACTATTCTAAATAGTGAACTGCATCGTGGAGGAGATAAGAGTAAAAACTAAATTTGAGGTCATATTGTGAAGAACTATATGAGAATTTGGTCCTTCTTCAAATGCTTTGCCTTGGTCTGCAATGGATTTCAGATGGCTTATGGAATTAGTCAATACAAAGTAGCATATTAACCATAAGTGAAAAAAATCAAACCATTGAAATGTAAAATAAGAGGCTGTTGCATCTGTATGTAAACCAATCAGATATGTAGTCTGGGCATAAAGACTTATGGAAGTTCTGTAATTGAACCAATGACTTGACCTAGAACTCCTTGGAAATAATGATAAAAGTGATACATAGTCATAATACATAGCTCTTATTGTTTAATTTTGGGCATAACAAACTTAGCTACTTCTTTTTTTCGCAGTTTTTGGCCACGACTGGGTTTGAACCCACCACCTCCCGCATATGGGGCTGGCACCCTATTCCTTTGAGCCACAGGCACCGCCCAAACTTAGTTTAAAGATTTTTAAACATATAGGAAGAGTATTGATGTATGGTATGGGATGGAAGACAAACCACAAGGAAATAACTCTTTTAGTGTAAATTATTTTTGACTCTTTATATAATAATTTAAGAGTCTGGTAATTTTATACTTTCTTTCAAGCTAGATTGAATTCATTGACTCATTCTTCTGCCTATTCAAAAAATATATGTTGAATACCTACTATGTCTCAAACATTTTTGTCTAGATATTGGGGATAAATCCGAGAACAAAGGGAGCTTCACCCCAGGGGATTAATCAGATAATTGTTCAGAATATTTAGCAGTGATTGATTCAAGGGTAAGTGTTGAAAATGCAACCTCCATAAAGTTTTAAACCTCACTTTATTAAAAGCACCAGGTGTTGCCTATTAATGTTCTTAAAACAAACGAAGAAGATGCTTATAGCAAATGAATATGTAGTTTGCTCTGTCACATCATTCACGTAAGTTTAGGTCAGCTCTTGCTTCTAATTTATAGGGTTAGTGGTTGTTTGTGGATACTCTCAGCATGAAATCTGCAAGTAGCCAGTCATTCCTGTACCAGCATCTGCAGTTAAATCAGGAGGTTGCAGAAAGGATGAAGACTCGCAACACTGAAGCTTTTCCATCCCAGGATTGCCTAGAGACTATAGCAATAGGTTTGGAAGGGCTGAAGATGCATATTTGTTATGTTTTAGGTAAGCCCTGGGTATATGTCACCCAGAGGACTGCCCCTAATCCCTTTACCCTAGTCCTATGGGAACTGTGCAGAGTGTTTGCCCGTGTGTTGCTAAGCGCGGGCCGAGGTCACAGTGCTTCTGCAGGTGCACGGGGATGTCTGTGAAGTCATGACACAGAAGATGCGTTTGACACAGGGGCTCTGGCAGGTGTTGCTCAGTGTCATTTTAGAGTCAAGTCACAATATCTCAGCACCTGCTGTAGGAGGTTAAATAGTGTTCCCCCAAATTTATGTCCACATGGAACCTCAGACTGTGACTTACTTGGAAATAGGGTGTCTGTGGATATGTAATTAGTTAACTTTCATGAGATGATTTCATACTTGATGTAGGTGGGCCCTACATCCAATGACTAGTGTCTTTGTAAGGGAAGAAGAGATGCAGAGACACATGGAAAAGGCCATGGGGGGACAGGCAGAGATTGGAGGGATGCAGCCCCGGTCAACCAGCTTGAAAGATTGTCAGGCATCCCACATCGCCGCCCCAAGCTTGGAAAAGGAGAGAGAGAGAGAGAGAATTCTTCCCTGGAGGTAACACTTGGCTTTGGAACTCTAGCCTCCAGAACCAGAGAAGGGTAAACTTAAGTGGTTTGAGCCCTGGTAATTTGTTATGCAGCCCTAGGAAACGCATACGCCTCCATACGCTGAATGTGAGAAACTGTAGGAAAATACAAGGAAAACAACCCGTCTTGGAGTCCTCATCATTCAGTGTGGAAAAGTTGAAAACAGAACTTCCCTTACACACCCACCATCTTCCCAAATCCTCTTCATGATGGAAAAAAATCCGAAATAATAAATAAATAAAACCTTACAAAGACCTGAATTTTAGAGTCTTAAAACAGCCTTTCAGTGACAGTCATCTGAGGTATCATGCCAAAACTGAAATATTTCGATTAAAAATTAAAGTGTTTCAGCAGACGTGATTGTTCTCTATCCTTTTGTTGCTTTTATTCTGCACTGGTGCACAATCTAGGTATCTAGCTCACTCTTAATTGTGGCAAGTTACTCTTTCTGTTTTAGTTTCCTATTTATTTGTCAAATGGAGTTAATAACAGTTCCTCGATATGGGTTTGTGGCGAGGATTAAATCAATCGTAAAACACCCTCAATGAATCCCCAACCATCAAAAATAATAATAATAGTAATAATAAATAAATAAACGTAAAACTTTCAGAGCAGTATTTGGCACATAGGAAGTGTCTGAATTATGAATTATGTCAGCTATTTTAAAAATTTCTGCTCAGCTACTTGCGATTTGTTTTGGACAGGCAGTAGTATCACAACTACTGATTTTTAAATAGTGAAAACATAGTGACAGCAAATGAATTCAGAACAATATTTTCTAATGACAGATTAGGTCATTAATATATATGCAGAAACCCTAAAATATTGAATTATTGTACAAAATCGTAATTAGTAAGTGAAGAGGGTAAATACCGTGTTTCAAATTTTAAACTCTGACTTCTTGTTACATTCCTTATTTAATGCTAAGCTGTGACAAGGAAATAAATGTGTTATCTGCTCCATTAGCTAAAATTTGTTTGAAAAAGAAATCTCATTACATTTGCAAAGTGGGATTCACAAAACAAGCTGCCAAAACAGCTGTGCAGTTCTAAAAATAATAATAATGAGTCTAAGTATAACCCCATGACACTCTTAAAAAAAATTATATGTAGGCTTCTTAGAACTTTGATATTGCCTTATATTTTCATCCAGTTGACATGTTATGAAAAAATATTTTTTGATTGTATGTTATGTTAAGATAGCATTTTTCAAAAGAGTATCTCTTATGTAATGTAAATTTTTGAAGTGTTTCAATGGTTACACAGTCAAATGCTAAGCTAAATTGTTTGCATAATTCAATATGCATTACCTGCCCACTACACACATTCTTTCAGAGCTGGAAATCAAATCCAAATCTGGAAGAGACCCTGGAGATTCCACAGGCCATTCCTTCCCTTTAATAGATGTGGAAACTCAAGTCCATGTAAACAGTAGTGAGCACAGCAACGCAGTCCTGGCTTCTGCAAGTGACACTCACAGTTACCTAATTAGAATCAGGAAGAGATTTGCCTCTTTGGCACCAAAAGCTTCAAGCGAAAGCCCTACAAGGCCCTGGCCAAATTGTTGCCCCCACTGTAGGCCAAGCATAATCCTTTGTTTACTCTTGGAAACCTTCATCTTCTCTTGGTTTTGCAATCACAGTTACGCATATGTAGGAAGATATTTACAAAATGCTTTCTCATTGAGCTAAAGAAAAGTAATAGAATCTATCTCTTTCTATTAGCTTCTGGCTCATCCTTTCTGGGCTTTACTTACCTATAATGTCCAAATAAACTTAAGGCAATACTTTCACTTAGAAACAATCAGTTCTCTGATAGGAACAACAGTGAACCATTTTATCAATGAATGGAGATTGTTAAAATAAGAACCACTTTCCCATAAGGCACCTTGGTTTTCTATGAGGTCATGAGAAAACACAAATTTAAAAATAAACTAAAACAAAAACAATTAGTGAATTTGCATCCTAACACCTTGTCAGACTATGTTCAGACTATTGTGATTTGCTATAGATGACAGTTTTAAATGGGCTCATTCATGTTGCTTTTACCCAGCACTAGATTGCTTGAATTCCTCTCTGTTGCTGTGTAGGCTGGGTCTGTTTATTGTTCCCATGCATTTCCTTCGAAGAATGTGCTCTACTGAGGGGAAAAGAACTTTAGTGCTTACATGTGGACCGGAGTGAATATAGCACTGAATATAATACAACTGATCAAGCAGCTTCTGTTTCCAGTTTTTTTCCAGGCTGGAATGCAGTGGCCTCATTGTAGCTCACCGCAACCTCAAATTTCTGGGCTCAAGCGATCCTCCTGCCTTAGCTTCCCAAGTAGCTAGGACTACAGCACATACCACCACGCCCAGCTAATTTATCTATATTTGTGTACAGATGGGCTCTCACTTTTGTTCAGGCTGGTCTTAAACTTCTGGCCTCAAGCACTTCTCCTGCCCATATTCCCAAAGGGATGGGATTACAGGCATGAGTCACCATACCCAGCACTTTTGCTTTTTGAACTCTGTATGCATGATCCTCTTTAACTCCCAGGTTTAATAATTCTTATTGAACACCTGACTTTTAGCATTGATAATCTAGCTGTTGCATTTTCTGTCAGTAAGTGCTGAGCTTATGTAGAATGGGTATTACATACACGATGCTCTTGGTAACATAATTTCTATTAGTTTCAGAATTCCAGTCCAGCCTAATGGGGTGACAATAGGAGACGTCATTAGCTAGGATGTTGGAATCTGGAATTATGTAGAATATGGTCAAGCTAGCCTCATGACCTATTTTAGTGATTTACTAAAGAGCAAGAATAAAGTCCAGATTCCTTGGCTTGGCATTCATATCTTTCCATATTTTGTTTTGTTTTGCTTCTTTTTGTTTTGTTTGGAACAAGGTCTTGCTCTGTTATCTCAGCTAGAGTGCAGTGGTGTCATCATAGGAAGACCCTGTCTCATATTCCTGGACTTAAGCAATCCTCCTGCCTCAGACTCCAGAATAGCTGGGACAACAGGCATGTGCCACCACCCGAAGCTAAATTTGTATTTTTTGTACAGATAGGGTCTCACTCTATTGCTCAGATTGATCTTGAACTCCTGAGTACAAGCTAGTCTTCCACTTCAACCACCTAAAGCACAAGGATTACAGATGTTAGGAACCACCCCTGACGTCTGTTTATGTTTTGCCCCCAAATACAGTAGAACCTCCATAGTTGACCATCCCCCTATTTTACCACCTCCTTAAGTTGACCTAATTTTCTTAGACTAGACATGCACCCGTGCATGTATCGGTATAGTAGTCTTGGTTCTTTACATTGACAAGTTTGTTACAGTCCTTAGGTGGTAAACTTACGGAGGTTTTACTGTATATGTCTAGTTGTGTTTCTTACCTCGAGCTTTACTTAAGCTGTATTTAGCTGGAAACGATATCTTGCCATTCCTTGAATAAATGCTCTTCATTCTTTTTCTATTATATTTTCCTATATTGTTTCTGCCAGTCTTCAAAGATCCCACTCAGAAAACATCACCTTTGCAAGCCATTCCCATAGAGATATGATTCAACTTTCTCATAGGTATCTATGTATTTATGTGTCTATTTTTATATCTGTCAAAAGACAAAATCATAACAAATTTAATTTAAAGAACTTAGTTGGCTTTATTTGCAATTCTAGAATTGGACAACATCTCTAATGAGCTGAACAGAAGGGCAGGGTTGGTTTTATAGACACAAAACTGTGCAGGAAAGCAAAAATAGAACAAAAAGCAGACTGGTAACCTTCCCTTGCAAAGGTTAAGGGAGAGGAGACTTCCTTATGGTGCCAGCTACAACTAGCCTACTTGGGGATGTGACTGTTATCTCTTTCTCTTGATTCTGTGGGACATCGGTTAAGCTATGTAGTTTTGGGTTGGTAGTGTGGAACTTCATATATAACTCCGTTTCAATTTGGTCTGTTGGACATAGGGGTGAGCTCAGTTGAAACCAATCACTTCCTATACATTTTCTTTTCTTTTTTTTTTTTGCTGTAACTATACTCAGTTTCATCACCTATATTATTCAACAGATCTGTTTTCACTTTTTTTTTTTTTTTTGTAGAGACAGAGTCTTACTTTATCACCCTTGGTAGAGTGCTGTGGCGTCACAGCTCACAGCAACCTCCAGCTCTTGGGCTTAGGTGATTCTCTTGCTTCATCTTGCTGAGTAGCTGGGACTACAGGTGCCCACCAATTCAATGCCTGGCTGTTTTTTTTTGTTGCAGTTTGGCCGGAGCTGGGTTTGAACCCGCCACCCTTGCTATATGGGGCCAGCACCCTACTCTACCCTACCCTACTGGGGACAGGAGCTGCCCCTCTTTTCACTGTTTAAGAATGTTTTTTTCCATTAAGAACAATCAAAGCAACATGCCCTAGACATATTTTAAAGAAACATCAGCAGGGACTTAGTACTGATGATGTCATTGGACAAAAAGCATGTAAA
>CAUYON010031246.1:0-11825 GCA_963573935.1 Arctocebus calabarensis
AACAAAACTTGGTATTTCTTCATATCAAAGTGAAAGATGAATATGGAGAAACATACCTTGTAGGAAAATGGTTATAACATTTAACATGTGGCTACTTTATAACTTGATAGGATGACATGGATAGTTACTACCTTTCATTAACTAAGACCTGCTTTCTTTTGTTCTGTCTCATTGATGACATTTAAAATGTAAATTATGTGCTAATGTGCTTTCAATTGTTGTTGATTGTTATAAATGTAATTCGTGATTTATCTTCCTCAGTATATGAAGCTTTAAACCAAAACTAAATCTCCAAACCACCATCAATAAATGTTAGGTACATGAAAAACAACTTCTGCTTTTTTTTTTTGTAGAGACAGAGCCTCACTTTATTGCCCTGGGTAGAGTGCCGTGGCGTCACACTGCTCACAGCAACCTCCAACTCCTGGGCCTAGGCGATTCTCTTGCCTCAGCCTCCCTAGTAGCTGGGACTACAGGCGCCCGCCACAGCGCCCGGCTATTTTTCTGTTTTGCAGTTCGGCCGAGGCCGGGCTTGAACCCGCCACCTTCGGCACATGGGACCGACGCCCTACTCGCTGAGCCACAGGCGCCGCCCCAACTTCTGGTATTTTAAAAATTTTAGTAATGAACATCTAATGTTTTATTAAATGAGCCTACTATGATATGGCATAACTCTTTGGTCAGTAAAACTGTTGATATGACATAGGAGAAAAGAGTTCTTTTTTGGAAAATGAAGGGGAAGGAATTCATATCCCTATCACTTGAAACAAGAGAAGGAAACACTTCCAAGACGTTTCTTTTCTTTAAAGTTGTGTTTAAAGCAACTTTAAAATAATATTGTGAATTTTTTCTGGTTGATAAGCATGAAACTTTTCAGAGAGAGGATAACATCAAAAATTAGTAAAAATAATAGTTAATATTTATTGAGCAACTTACTGTGTGTTTATTCCTCCTGCTAATATAGATGGATATTCTATTAGTAGCTCAGTTTTCTAAAGAGGAAATGACCTTATAAGGATCTAATAGTATTTACATCATCCTACAGGTGGTGGTAGTGATTATATTACCTGAAAGAGCTATTTTTTAGTTGTTTTTCTGTGTTTCTTGGCAATTTGAAATTGCAGCAGTTTCTCAAACCTCTACATAGTGTATTTACCTTAAACCTGAGAACTTTTTAGATATCTATTTTAAGGCTTATCTGCTTTTTATAAATTAGTTGTTTTGAAATGGTTAAAGTTGGTAGATAACTAGGCCTGGTATGGTGACTCATGCCTGTAATCCTAGCACTTTGGGAGGCCAGGGTGAGTAGAACACCTACGCTCATGAGTTTGAGCCCACCTTGAGCAAGAGCAAGACCTTACCCGTAAAAATAGCTGGGCATTGTGGTGGGCACCTGTAGACACAGCTGCTTGGAAGGCTGATGCAAAAGAATCACTTGAGCCCAAGAGTTTGCGGTTGCTGTGAGCTATGATGAAACAGCACTCTACCGAGGGTAACAAAGTAAAACTCTGTCTCAAAAAAAAAAAAAAAAAATTGGTAGACAACCCATTAAGAAATCAAAACAAAAAGACTAATCTGAAAGGCTTCCTGGTTATAAGGAAGCAAGTTCATTAAGTCAGTTAGTTATTAGATTTTCTAAAATTTGAAGTGAACACTAATAAAACCGTTATGTAAAACTCCAACACATATTTACATGTAGATAAATCTGATATAATACCTATATTACCCCTTACTTTGAAATTAGTCAAAATGCTGACAGGCTTTGTTCATAATCAGAATATTAGACATTTATTATTCGCTGAAGTGTTATTCAGAGATATTGGCCAACCAACAGACTGATAAGGGAATAAGAATGCTGGAGCACATCCTTGGTCTTTAATGTAGCATGTTATGTGCTTATAACAGCCTGTTTTTAAAGATGTCAAATGTGAACAAAGATAAGACTCTATTTACTTTTTTTTCACCTTTTGGCTGGGGCTGGGTTTGAGCCCACCACCTCCAGCATTATAGGGCTAGTGCCCTACTCCTTTGAGCCACAGGCACTGCCTTATTTACCTTTTATTAATGTCCATCTAGGTTCTGTAAAATTATTGAGCTCTAGTAGTTGATAATATTTTTGGATTGCTTGACCCATTAGATCAGCAGTTCTGAACTTGTGGGTGGTAACCCACAGGAACTGTGTTAAAGGTCCGTTGCATTAGGAAGATTGAGATCCCCTGCAGTAGATTATCCGCATTAATTTTCCCTTCTAGTAATGTTATTAGTGAAAAAATCAACTGTGTATCCATTAAAGTTCTTTCTTTTTTCTTTGAGATAGAGTCTCACTTTGTTGCCCTTGGTAGAGTGCCATGGCATCATAACTCGCAGCAACCTCAAACTCTTGGCTCAAGTAATGGTCTTGCTTCAGCCTCCCAAGCAGCTGCGACTACAGGTGCCCACCGCAACACTCAGCTATTTTTAGATATGGGATCTTCGTCTTGCTCAGGCTGGTCTTAAGTAATCCAGCCTCCCATCCATTAACGTTCTTGAAAATAATATGACATCTGGGTTTGTCCAATTACTCTTGAGGTACCTTGAAAGTAATTCATTATTAATAGTTAAAATAGCAAAATTTGCTAATTTTTCCCTCCGAGAAATCCGTACATTATCCTCTTAATATCACTTTCAGTGCTTTCCTTTGTAGGGGATAGATGGAATTAAAGATCTCTTGTCAAGAATTCATAGTATAATTTCACCTATGGAGAATTCATCTTGTCATCATATACAGAAAAAATGTTCAAGTATCATAATTTTAAGTGTCTTCTCTTTCCCACGCTTTCTTATAGGAATTTGGCCAATTAATAAATCTATGGACAGAGAGATTCCGTGCTTTGGAAGAAAAGTTTGAAAACATCCAGAAACCACTTAGTGGTGTCCAGGAAAATATACAGCAGTAAGCTATTTTTGAATTCTTTTAAGCTTTTCTATAAGTCTGAAGTTACTTCAGAAGAAAAAGCTTTAAATATTATAATGAAATCCTTTGTATACTTTCAACCTGTAGTCGCAGTTTGAACCACATTTCAACTACATTTCTCATTTGTTAATATTTTATTGTGTGTTTGTGTGTACATGTATGTATACATGAACATAAATATCTTTCCATTTCTTTTGTGTTGCCTGTTCAGATAGCCTCTGGCTATCATCAGGAATCTATTTTCTTACTTCCTCAATCTTAGAATACACATTAAAGTAATTTAATAATTTCTAGCCAGTATCACTGATAAAAATATAAATATACTTACTAACTGGAGCAGAGTTTGGTAAACTATGACTGGCAGGCTGGATGCCTGGTATTAATAACTTTATTGGACAGTCATCCCTGTTTATTTACATGTTGCCATTGGGTGTCTTTGGCTGTCTTTGCACTACCATGGTGGAGTTAGGTCATTGCACAATAAGCTGACTTTTTTCTTTTCTTTTGAGACAGAGTCTCACTATGTTACTCTGGGTAGAGTGCTGTGGTGTCACAGCTTACAGCAACCTCAAACTGTTGGGCTTAAATGATTCTCTTGCCTTAGCCTCCCAAGTAGCTGGGACTGCAGGCTCCCGGCACAATGCCTGGCTATTTTGTTGTTGTAGTTGTCATTGTTGTTTAGCAGGCCCAGGCTGGGTTTGAACATGCCAGCCTCAGTGTATGTGGCTGGCACCCAGACCACTGAGCTACCGGTTATGAAGCCATACTTTATTACCTTTTTTCCTCGGATTCACAATATCTTTTTTTTTTTTTTTTGAGACAGGGTCTCACTTTTTCGCCTGGGCTAGAGTGCAGTGGTATCATCATAGCTCACAGCAACCTCAAACTCCTACACTCAAGTGATCCTCCTGCCTCAGTCTTCTAAGTAGCTGGGACTATTGGTGTGCACCACCATGCCCAGCTAATTTTTTCTACTTTTTGTAGAGATGAGATCTTGCTCTTGATCATGCTGGTCTCAAACTCCTGGCTCAAGTGATCCTCTTATCTCAGCCTCCCAAAGTTCTAAGATTATAGCCACTGCACTCAGCCTACAATATACATTTAAAAATATGGTATAACCTCCATACTTGATCACCTTTTTATGTTGACCTGATTTTTACGGTCTGGACATTAACACATGTATGTTTCAGTACAGTAGGCCTAATTCCTTATATCGACCACCTCTGTATGTTGACCAGTTTGTTATAGTCCTTTGGGTAGTCAACTTACAAAGGCTGTAGTGTAATTTGAATTCACTATACATAATTTGCTGTGTAATGAAAGGACCTCATAATATTCCCATGTCTGTTATTTTTTCCATATATCTTAACTCTTGTATGTGCTATATATATAATACATTGTTAATGGAATTGCCTTACCTATTTTCTTTTTTAATGTCTGCTGGAAAATTTGAAATTATTTATGTGACTCACATTATATTTCTGTTGAAGCAGCACTGCTTTAGAATTCTTGCCATCACTTGCCATCACTTATATATCACTACCTAAATTGTCTCGACTGTTTTCAGCCCTGTGGTTGGTCCTATTAAGTATAAGATATTCTATTGTGAACTCTTTAGATTCTGTATCTAGAAAGTATTTCTTACTTTTTTATTCCTAGTATGTAGGCTAATTGATTTCTAGCCCATAGCTTTGGAGGGAATATAGAGGAGAATTGAAGTGGGAAGGGAGTTATGAAATACTTTCTTAAGGGCTATGCAAGTCATTTTTCCTATCTTCCTGATACTAATTGTCCACATCAGTGTTTATTAGTGTGATCTAGGAACTCTGCCTCAAAAATCATTCATGAGTCTAGGTAGAGGTTTATGTACACCTAACAACTGGCGTTAGCATTGATTGTCATGGTTTGTAACCACTTTTGATTAAATCTTATCTTTACACAAAGTTGTTAGTTCCTTGTGAGGAATGATTTATGTTGATAGACTCTAAGCTTACCACTTAAATTACTTTTCCTTTTCAAATCACTTCCACTTAATTTGTAGGTTTGGTTTTGAACATGTTTGTTTACTTGGTTTATTCATTTGGTGTACCATCTAGTGGTAATAGAGGGTAACTTTCATTCACCAAGGTTTAACTCTGTGGGCCTGTGAGATGGTTTAGAATGCTAAGAGAAACTTACTGGGAGGAGGAAATCAGAGAATTTTGTGTGTATATTCTATTTTTCTTCCTTTTTTTTTTTTTTTTTGAGATAGAACCTCAAGCTGTCACCCTGGATAGATGCTGTGGCATTACAGCTCACAGCAACCTCCAATTCCTGGGCTCAAGCGAGTCTCCTGCCTCTGCTTCCCAAGTAGCTGGGACTACAGGCGCCGGCACTATGCCTGGCCATTTTTTGGTTGCAGCCATCATTGTTGTTTGGCGGGCCCAGGCTGGGTTCGAACCCGTCAGCTCAGGTGTACATGGCTGGCGCCATAGCCTGTTGAACCACAGGTGCCAAGCTATGTGTATATTCTAACTATATAGTTTTATATCGTTAGTTTTATATCAAGTTTATGTCATATGTTCTATGTGGGTTATATTACAATTTGTCAGGTATACTTTTCTTTTAATTATAAGAAAGTATTATAGGGTGGTGCCTGCAGCTCAGTGGGTAGGGCACTGGCTGCATGTACCGAGGGTGGTGGGTTTGAACCCGGCCCCAGCCAAACTCCAACAAAAAGTAGCCGGGCGTTTTGGCGGACGCCCGTAGTCCCAGCTACTCAAGAGGCTGAGGCAAGAGAATCGCCTAAGCCCAGGAGTTGGAGGTTGCTGTGAGCTGTGATGCCATGGCACTCTACTGAGGGCAATAAAGTGAGACTCTGTCTCTAAAAAACAAAAAAGAAAGTGTTATAGATGACTTTTTAAAATAACATGTTTATGATTTATTTATTTATTAGGCAAGGGAAGCTGTTTCATAACAGAATAATGGACTGATCGGCCAATTTAGGGGTTAGACTAGAGGCTGTAGAAGATGCCCTGAAGTAACATAGTTTAATAGGAGGAATACTAGTAGTCAAATTTCATTTTAATAACTGTATAATTAAATACTATAAAAGATACAAAAGAAAACATCAAATCTGGAGGAGAACTGGGAAAATTTTCATGAGGAAAGATGATCTTTTCAAAGGTCATTTAGCAGCAGATGTGATGTCAGTCTCCTGTGAAGACACTGGCCAAAGCATCTTTCATCAATGTTGTAGATTCATAGGACACTGGGCTCTGGAGCCAGACAACTTGTGTTCAAATCTGCCACCTTACAGTTGTGTGATCTTGAGAAATTATATATCCTTTGAGTCTTGGTTTCCCATTTCAACAATGTCATTTTCTTTTTGTAGGAAATCTAATGATATGATCAACAAAACAACTTTTCAAAGTAAAAAATTTTATGCTGATTCAGATGGCTTGTCACAGGAACTCAGGCATTTTAACCAAGAAGGTACAAAATTGGTTGAAGAGTCTGTGAAACAATATGATAAACTGAGAAGCAACCTGGAAAAAATATCTCAAGAGACCGGTCAGAGATGTGAGTCTCTGAATATAAGCACAATTTGTTTTTCTGAACAGTGCGCATCTTGCTTAAATAAAAGGGAACAAGAACTTCAGAACTTATTAGAGGTAATAACTTTGTAACTGAAACCTATTTTGGGTAGAATAGTAATAATAATAAAATTAATTATTCCTAGCTAAGAACTGGCTTCAAAACAACTGATATCTTAAGATACAATAATTTAGGCTCCTGCCTCAGCTCAGCAGCTAGGGCACCAGCCATATACACCGGAGCTGGCAGGTTTGAATCCAGCCTGGACCTGCCAAACAGTATTGACAACTACAACCAAAAAAAAAACAAATAACCAGGCATTGTGGCGGGCACCTGTAGTCTCGCTACTCGGGAGGCTCAGGCAAGAGAATCGCTTAAGCGCCAAGAGTTGGAGGTTGCTGTAAGCTGTGACAGCACAGCACTCTACCCAGGGTGAGAGCTTGAGACTCAGTCTCAAAAAAAACAAATGAGCCTAGAGATCTTGTCATACCAGAAAGTAAGGAAGATATTTAATATTACTGGGATTAGGAGTAGGGCACTGGCCCCATATACCAGAGGTGGTGGGTTCAAACCTGGCCCTGGCCAAAAACTGAAAAAAAAAAACCAAACAAACATAAATATTACTGGGATTGTACCAAAAGGAATAGCTTAGTAGCCAACCTCTCCATATTCAAAGGGGGTATAATTTGGGTATCAAAAAAGAATAATGGCTATAATAGATTAAAAAATATTAAGTATATTAAAGCTGATCAATTCGTACAAATTTCATAGGCCTCCATTGAATCATGCTATTCTAAGAAATGCATTCTTCTGAAAACTAGTCAATAACGAGGAAGAATAGCACCCATCTAGCTTTCCTGAAAGAACCATATCTTGTTTCAACAGGGTAATTAATGAGGATTACAGGGTAATCTTGATTACCATAAATTCTCAACCAATAAAATGAAAAAGAAATGATAGATTTAAAATATCACTATTTTGCAATCCCTAATGAAATAAGCCCTGTGCATTTTAATGCCTGCTAAAACCAGTTGATCTAAAGCTAATGGTGAACTTTATAATTAATAGGGTAACCATAACGGAACCCACTGATTTTTTTTTTTTTTTTTTTTGGAGACAGAGTCTCATTTTGTCACCCTCAGTAGACTGCTGTGATGTCATAGCTCTCAGCAACCTCAATCTCTTGTGCTCAAGTGATTCTCTTGCCTCAGCCTCCCGGGGACCTAGGGAGGCTGCCACAATGTCCAGCTATTTTTAGAGACAGGATCTCGCTTTTGCTCAGGGTGGTCTCGAACCCATGAGCTCAAGCAATCCACCCACCTCAGCCTCCCAGAGTGCTAGGATTATAGGCATTAGTCACTGTGCCTGGCTGAACCCACTGATTAATCTTGACACAAGCAGACATTATGTACTTTCAGTACCACCTATGAAATATTCTTGCTAAAATATTAAACCTGAATTAGATCAAGCCTTTAGATCTAACCAGTTTATAGAAGATATGAGGCTGGGTACAGTGGCATATTCCTGTACTCCAAGCTACTCAGGAGGCTGAGGAAGGAGGACTGCTCAAACCCAGGAGTTTGAAGCTGCAGTGAGCTATGATTGTGCCATCACATTTCAGCCTGGGCAACAGAGCAAGACCCTGTCCCAAAACACACAAGAAAAAAAAAGTATAGCATAGAGATGCAATTGACCATGTCCAGAAATTAAGATATTCAATAGAGACCTGGTTTCTTCAACAATAAAAGTTTTATTTTATTTTATTTTTTGAGATAGTCTCACTTTGTCACCCTTGGTAGAGTGCTGTGGCATCATAGCTCATGGCAACCTCAAGCTCTTGGGTTCAAGTGTTCCTCTTGCCTCAGCCTCCCAAGTCTCTGGGACTACAGGCGCCTGCCACAATGCCCCATCTTTTTTAGAGATGGGGTTTTGCTCTGGCTGAGGCTGGTCTTGAACCTGTGAGCTCAGGCAATCCATCCACCCCGGCCTCTGCCACCATGCCTGGCGAATAATAAAAGTTTTTTTAAAGAGAAAAAATATAAGGAAGGATACCTATACATCAAAAGAGACTTTTTAAAAAGAGAGAGAGACTTAAGACTAGAAGGTGTTAAGTCCTAGTTTGCCTGAGATAGTCCTTGTTGTGTTGGGGTAATAAGAATGACCCCTCTCGGTTCGGAGCCTGTGGCTCAACAGGCTAAGGCGCCAACCACGTACACCTAAGCTGGCAGGTTCAAATCCAGGCTGGGCCCACCAAACAACAATGATGGCTGCAACCAAAAAACGGCCAGGCATTGTTGAGGGTGCCTGTAGTCCCAGCTACTTGGGAGGCGGAGGCAAGAGACTCGCTTGAGCCCAGGAATTGGAGGTTGCTGTGAGCTGTGATGTCACTTGAGACTCTGTCTCAAAAAAAAAAGAATGGCCCCTCTCACTCTAAAATGTTTGAATGAGGGTGGCGCCTGTGGCTCAGCGAGTAGGGCGCCGGCCCCATATACCGAAGGTGGTGAGTTCAATCCCGGCCTTGGCCGAACTGCAAAACAGAAAAATAGCCGGGCATTGCGGCGAGCGCCTGTAGTCCCAGCTACTCAGGAGGCTGAGGCAAGAGAATTGCCTAAGCCCAGGAGTTGGAGGTTGCTGTGAGCTGTGATGCCACAGTACTCTACCAAGGACAATAAAGTGAGACTCTGTCTCTACAAAAAAAATAAAAATAAATAAAATGTTTGGATGACAAATTAGTCAGCTTACTAAAGCCTTAACAACCAAATCTAGTGATGAATTCTGGTTCAAACAAACCAAATTGACACACATTTGAGACAATCAGTTAACTTTGAATACTGACTAGACATTTGATATGAAAGAATCAATGTCAAATGTTTTGGATATGAAAATGGTCTTTTTTTTTTTTTTGAGACAGAGTCTCAAGCTGTCGCCCTGGGTAGAATGCCGTGATGTCATAGCTCATGGCAACCTCAAACTCTTGGGCTTAAGCAATTCTCTTGCCTGAGCCTCCCAAGTAGCTGGGACTACAGGCGTCCACCACAATGCCCAGCTATTTTTTGGTTGTACTTGTTGTTTGGCAGGCCCAGACTGGATTCGAACCCACCAGCTCCAGTGTATGTGGCTGGCTCCCTAGCCTCTGAGCTATAGTCACTGAGCTGATAATGGTCTTAATTCTAAGAGATATAATGTTGAAGTGAATGGATGAAATGATATGGGATTTGCTTCCAAATAATCCTGGGTCTGAGGAGGAAGTGGCCAATCTTGTTTGATTTGTACCCTATGTGTTGGTCAATGTGCTGGGTAAAACAAGGGATTGATTATACTGTTCTTTACTTTTGTATGTGTTTTTAAAACTTTGATTAGGGAAAATTCCAAAGTAAGGAAAAATGACATTTATAGATTTTTGTTGTTGTTGAGATAGAGTCTCACTCTTTTGTCTATGCTCAAGTACCACTGTGTCAGTCTAGCTCATAGCAACCTTAACCTTCTGGGTTTAAGTGATCTTCTAAGCAGCTGGGACTACACGTGTCTACCTCCACAATGCCCAGCTGATTTTTCTTTTTCTTTTTTTTTTTTTGAGATAGGTCTGACTCTATTGCCCTGGGTAGAATGCTGTGGCATTATCATAGCTCATAGCATCCTCAAAGTCTTGGGTTTAAGCCAGCAGTTCTCAACCTGTGGGTCGCGACCCACAGGAATAGTATTAAAGGGCCACGGCATTAGGATGGTTGAAAACCACTGGTTTAAATGATCCTCTTGCCTCAGCCTCCTAAGTAGCTGTGACTACAGGTGCCTGCCGTGACGCCCAACTAGTTTTTCTTTTTTTCTTTTTCTTTTTTGAGACAGAGTCTCGCTATGTCACCCTCATTAGAGAGCTGTGGCATCACAGCTCACAGCAACCTCTAACTCTTGGGCTTAAGTGATTCTCTTGCCTCAGCCTCCCAGGTAGCTGGGACTACAGGTGCCCACGACAGTGCCTGGCTTTTTTGTTGTTGTTGTTTTTGTCATTGTTGCTCAAACCCACCAGCCTCTGTGCATGTGGCTGGTGCCATTACCACTGTGCTACAGCGCCGAGTCTAGTTTTTCTATTTTTAGTAGAGACAGGGTCTTACTGTTGCTCAGGCTGGTCTTGAACTCCTGGTTCAAGCAATCTGCCTGCCTTGGCTTTACATAGTGCTTAGATTACAGGTAGGAGCTATCACACCTAGCTAAGAAATTACATACTGAATAAAGCACTGACAACTTTAATTTTAGTAATGAGAAAACTTAATTTGTATCATTTCCAGGTTGTAAACCAACGTTGTGAGGCTTCACATTTTGAGATCACTGAAAAATTAAGTGAACATAAAGCAACTAACGAGAACCAGCGTAACATTTTTCTTGATCAGATAACTGTTGATGAAGAAAGATTGATAGCACAAAACCTAGAGCTTAATGAAACTATAAAAATTGGTTTGACTAAGCTTAATTGCTTTCTGCAACAGGATCTGAAACTGGATATTTCAACAGGTACTTTAAAAGGGAAATAAAATTGTTAAATGTTTTGAACTTGAATTTAACCCTGTACAGCTTTGATTTTCAACTAGTGTACTATGGCACATCGTTGGGCGGGAGATCTTAGGTGTGCCACAAAAAATTTTGAAGATCATTAATTAAATTATTGTCAAAAGAAGTTCAAAACACAGTAAGTATAATCGTCGTCTTCTTTTTTTTTTTTTTATCAACATAATTTAAGTGTGCCTCAGAAGTTTGACTATAGGTTCAAGTGTGCTGTAAGATAAAAAAGTTGAAGAATGCTGCTGTACAGTGTCAGATGTTCAAAGTAGGACCTGATGTTGCCTGATGGGAATTTGTCATCTCATTATATATAATCACCTCAAATATGAAAAAATTGGAACTCCAAAATAGTTTTAGTCAAGCATCAGGTGTCATGATGTAGGTGATAATATGTATTCCTAGAAATGTGGACATTACAATTTGGTAAAACTTTGTAAACATTCACGGAATTGACTTTGTTAAGAAAGAACATTTTCAAAACAAAAACTGACCATTTGCCCAGCACTGTCTATAACAGGACATTTTATTTTTTATTTTATTTTTTATTTTTTTTTTGTAGAGACAGAGTCTCACTTTATCGCCCTGGGTAGAGTGCCGTGGCGTCACACTGCTCACAGCAACCTCCAGCTCTTGGGCTTAAGCGATTTTCTTGCCTCAGCCTCCCTAGTAGCTGGGACTACAGGCGCCCACCACAGCGCCCGGCTATCCCCTGTTAATCTTGTTCCTCTTCTTTATGGAGAAA
>CAUYON010031247.1:0-23016 GCA_963573935.1 Arctocebus calabarensis
TCTGCTCTAATTTTGGTTATCTCTTTTCTTCTGTTGGGTTTGGGATTGGAATGTTCTTCCTTTTCCAATTGTTTAAGATGTCCCATTAGGTTGTTAACTTCCTCTCTTTCTGTTTTCTTGAGGAATGCTTGCAGTGCTATAAATTTCCCTCTAAGCACTGCCTTTGCAGTATCCCATAGGTTCTGATAATTTGTGTCTTCATGGTCATTTTGTTCCAAAAATTTGGAAATTTCCTGTTTAATCTCGTCAATGACCCATGTATCCTTCAGCATGAGGTTGTTAAGCTTCCATGTTTTTGTTTGAGTATGCAGATTCTTGTTGTTATTGAGTTCATCTTTTATTCCATGATGGTCTGAGAAGATGCAAGGGATAATTTCTATTTTTTTAAATTTGTTGAGGTTAGACTTATGACCTAAGATGTGACCGATTTTGGAGTATGATCCATGGGCTGATGAGAAGAATGTGTATTCCGTTTTGTTGGGATGAAATGTTCTGTAGATGTCTGTTAAGTCCAAATGTTGGATAGCTAAGTTTAAATCTATGATTTCTTTGTTTAGCTTTTTTTTGGGAGGATCTGTCCAACACTGTTAGAGGAGTGTTAAAGTCTCTGACTACTATGGTGGTAGAGGAGATCAAGTTGCTCATGTCTGTTAGAGTTTCTCTTATAAATTGAGGCACATTCTGGTTGGGTGCATAAATATTAATAATTGAAATCTTATCATATTGAGTATTACCTTTAACAAATATGAAATGTCCATCTTTATCCTTCTTTACTTTGGTTGGTTTAAAGCCTATTGTATCTGCGAATACTATTGCAACACCTGCTTTTTTCTGTTTTCCATTTGCCTAGAATATAGATGACCATCCCTTCACTTTGAGGCTATATTTATCTTTTAAGCTAAGATAAGATTCTTGTATACAGCATATATCTGGTTTAAGTTTTTGTATCCAGTCAGCTAACCTGTAAATTACATATCTTTACTGACCTTTCATAAATAAAAAGATTGTCAGAAAATCCTATGAACAATTGTAAACTAACAAATTCAATAACTTAGGTGAAATAGAAATATTCCTAGCAAGACACAAGCTACAAAAATTGACTCAAGAAGAAATAGAAAATAAAATAGACATAGAACAAGGTGCCAGAGATTGCATCAGTAATTAAAACAAACAAACAAAAAAACCCAACAAAGCAAAGTTTGGACCATAAATCTTCATTAGTTACTTTTAAATGTTTAATAAAAGAATTTATACTAATTTTTCTCATATTCTTCAAAAAAAAAAAAGAAAGAAGAAAAAAGATGAGGGAGCCATTCTATGAAGCCCAAATTACCCTGATTATAACAAAGTCATTACCATAAAAGCAACCCACAGGTAAATATATCTTAAGAATAGAGGTGCAAAATCTTTAACAAAATACTAGCGACCCAAATCCTATTATTAAAAGAATTATACACATGAGCAAATGGGATGTATCCCAGAAATGCAAAGTTGGATATTTAAACACACACACACACACACACACACACACATATAGACTCAAAATTTGACAATTAAGTTCAAAAACTTGCCACCATGTGCTAACATTGGCAGCACTGCATGAACAATTCAGTAGGATATCATAGCCTTGGCATATCAGTATCTCACAATTGTGTTTGTGTTGCCATGTGGTGGAGTATTGCTGAGTGGCATTCATTATCGTTGTTGCATGTTTTTGTGTACCACTGTAAGAATGTCTGAGTTTGAATAAAAGTAATTAATAAACATTTGTAAATTTCTTGCTAAACTTGGAAAGCAAGTTAGACCAAGGTTATGTTAGACCAAGTTTATGTGGATAATGCAATAAAAAAAAAAATGATGAACAAATGGATTAAACATTTTTCTGAGGGGAGAGAAAGTGTCACTAATGAAGAAAGTTTAAGGCAGTCAATAACCAGCAGAATTGGCAAAAACATTGCAAAATTCATCTAATTGTGCATCAAAATCATCAGTTAACTGTGAGAAGCATAGACAACCAAGTAAAATGAATAGAGAAACAGTTAGGAAAATCTTAACTGAAAATCTTGGCATGAGAAAAGTGTGTTTCTTGCATCACAACAGTATACCAGTTCACATGGCACTATCTGAGAGGGAGTTTTAAGCCAGTAAACAAATAACTGTATTGACATCCTGTATAACAGGATAACTGTACAACATCCTCCCTCTCACCTGATCTGGCCACCAATGACTTTTTTATTTACCCAAAGATAAGACAAATATTGAAAGGAAGACATTTTGATGACTTAACATTCAGGACATCAAGGGTAATACCAGTTCAGCTGATGGCTATTCCCAAAAAAGGACTCTGAATCTGCTCTGAAGGGTGGACTAGGCACTGGTGACAGTACATATATTCCTAAGGGAAGTACTTCAAAGGTGACAGTAGTGATATTCAGCAATGAGGCATGCAGCACCTTTTCTAGGATGAGTCCACACATGCATACATATAGGAGATATATCAGTAGGCAAAATAATATTCAGAGTGCCAGACTTAACCAAGAAAAGTCAAAATAATATTGAAACAAGCACATAATTGGAGAACTCACTCTTCTCAATTTCAAGACTTACCACAAAGCTATAGTAATCAAAACAATGTTGTACTTGCATAAATACAGACATATAGATTAACGGAATAGAATTCAGTCCTGGAAAAAAATACATAAAATTATGGTCAATTGATTTTAACAAGTATGTCAAGCCATCCAATGGGGAAAGAATAATCTTTTCAACAAATGGTGTTAGGACAACTAGATATCCATATGCAGAAGAATGAACTTACACCTCTCTCCATACCACATATACAGTTAACTCCAAGTGTATCATGGACATGTACCCAACAGCTAAAACTATTAACCCTTGGAAGGAAATATAGGCATAAATATTGATTTTCTTTGGTTAGCTAATGATTTCCTAAATATAACAACAAAACCATAAGCAACAAAAATAAAAAATAAATAAATTGGATTTCATCAAAATTCAAAACTTTGATGCTTCAAAAACAATACCCAGAAGATAAAAAAAAACAACAGAATAAAAGAAAATATTTGCTAATTATATATCTGATAAGAGTTCAGTATCCAATTATATAAAGAACTATTAAAACTATGCCATAAAAAGAGAAATAATTCAGTAAAAAAAAGGTCAAAGTATATGAATAGACTTAATTTCTCAAAAGATGATATGGAAATAGCCTATAAGCAAATGAAAAAGGCTAGATATTAATTATTAGGGAAATTCTAACTAAAACCATAGGAAGATACCATTTCATAGCCACTATTTTGGCTATAATTTTTGTAAATGGAAAATAATGAGTGTTGCCAAAGATGTAAAGAAATTAGAACTCTCAAACATTGCTGGTTGGACTACAAAATGTTGTAGACGCTGTGGAAAAGTTTGTTTTTCTTTTTATAAGTTAAAATATAGAGTTATTGTATAAGCAATGCCACTTCTGTGTACACACCCCAGACAACTGGAAAATTATGTACGTACAAAAATGTGTACATTTATGAATCATTACTTATATCAGTCAAAATATGGAAAGAACTCAAATACCTATCAACTAACAATTGAATAAGAAAAATGCAGTACATCCATACAGTGGACAATTTTTCAGCCATAAAAAGGAATGGAGTACTGATGTATGCCATGGCATGGATAAACTTTAAAAACACTATGCTAAGTGATCAAGAGCTAAGCACAAAGGCCACATATTTTATGAAGGGTCTAGAGCAAACATTATGCAAACAAATGCATAGTGCCAGTGATACAGGAAGGTGGACCCCCAAACTAAAGTCAAGTCTGAAGGTAAATGGGTTCTAGGCTTCTTCACACAAGAAAGAATTCAAGAGTGAGCCAACAGGACAGAGGAAAGCAAAGGCAAGTGTATTGAAGCAACAAAGATGCAAAAGGAAAGCTCTCTCTGTAGGCCAAGAAGTGACTATCTCTCGGAGCAATAGAGAGAAGTGTGAGTTTCTGGGGTCTTAGTTTCTCCATTCTGTTTAATTGTTATGTTAAGTGGAGGGAAAATTTATTCATAAGATTTCTGGCAAAGGGGTGTGGAGTTCCCAGACCAAAGACTCCCTCCCTTTTTAAAATGAGGTAACTTCCAGGAGTTGCCCTGGCATTTATAAACCATCACAATCCTGGTGGGAATTCATTTTATAATTAATAATATGCCAATACCTTATAATCAGGAAGTAATGGCAGTAGGGTAACCTGAGATTTATTTTTTCCTGGCCATTTAGGTTCTATCTGGTTTTGACTGTCTTTTCCACCACATCCTGTGTTAGCTGAGGACCTTGGTGCAGGTGTTTTGACTTCTTATCAAAGATGGCCTGCAGGTTCCCAATCTCAATAGAAAGTAGATGAGTGGGGCGGTGCCTGTGGCTCAAAGGAGTAGGTCGCTGGCCCCATATGCCAGAAGTGGTGGGTTCAAACCCAGCCCCGGCCAAAAACTGTAAAAAGAAAGAAAGTAGATGAGTGGCTGCCAGGGTGGGGATCAAGGAGGAAGAATTTGGAATTAGGGGGTTTCTTTTCTGGGAGGAAGAAATGTCCCAGAAATAGTGATGATGGTTGCATAGCATTGCAAATATTTAACCACCACTGATTTACACAACCTCAGAAGGGTTAAAATGGACAATTTTATGTCACTGGAATTTTATCTGAAAAATTAAACAATAAATTGAATAAATATATGATTAATTAATTTAAAATTAATGGAGTATTTTTAGAATAAGTAATAAGGTTTGAATATGTAAGTAACAATATTTTTTAAAGTTCCAAGTACTATAAAATGTTACAACATTCAGAAAAATAACTAGAGATTTATTTTATTAATATAATGTAATATTATATTACAATACAAAGAAGATAAAAAAAAACCAACCAACAGAATAAAAAAAATTTGTAATTATGTGTCTGAAAAAAGTTCAGTATCCAATTATATAAAGAACTATTAAAACTATGCCATACAAATAGAAATAACTCAGTTAAAAACATGGTCAAAATATTTTATTCAAACTTAATTTCTCCAAAGAAGATATGTAAATAGCTAATAATGTACTAATAATATAATATGCTATATTTTATCATATTATAATATTTATTTATATTGTATCATTTCTATATGAAACTATTTATTTATCTTATTATGATTATGTTATATATTTATTTATACATAAATTATATTAGTGTATATATTACTATTAACTACCTACAATACCTCTATAACATAATTTTCTCTACATTTTAGTTAGATGCTTTTCAACCACGTCTTCATATGATGACAATTTTATAATATTATTTTGTACCAAGAGAACAAAAATAATTCAGTCTTTCAAGTACAATTGATCAAAATATGCTTTATAATTGCTAAAAGTTAAACATGTGACTTTGCACACAGCAGGATACTGGGAGTATTGCTTCAGGGTCTTTTTGCCCTAAAAATCCAGAACTTCTGGTAAATTCATTTCAAATGCTTCCCTTCAAAGAAGAAAGAATATATGGCATGTTTATAATTGTATTCCCTCAATTTTGAGTTTATTTCTATCAGGAGAAAACAATTCTGTTTTGCCTAGGAAACAGTGAGAACCAAACACTCCATATACGATTTTACATGTTTGATGTTTGGAAGAGTTTTCCACAGAATCGCTTCTTGCTTCTTGTATTTCAAATAGTACTCATCTGCCACCACCCACATTTCTGTTGTGTGGGGACACATTTGTACCATGACGGGCCTGCGAGCGCTGGTGCCGCACGGTGGCCCTCCAGGGCCATAAAATGGAAGGGAAGAATTAGGGAGTATTTGCAGTGGATGACAGAGTGGTCTTAACAGATGTGATTAGTGTGGCTTGATTTTGCAAAGTTTGTAAAATCATACCACATGGGCTCAGAAACAAATGCCTGGGGGATCCCTCAGCCATTTTTTTCCTCAGTCAGGGGAAAAAAAAAAAAAAGACTTAAGATAGAAAGAGCTGTGATTTCTTTTTTCTTTCTTTCTTTTTTTTTTTTTTTGGAGAGACAGAGTTCTGTTTTATCGCCCTCAGTAAAGAGCTGTGACATCACAGCTCACAGCAATCTCCAGCTCCTGGATTTAGGTGATTCTCTTGCCTCAGCCTCTGGAGTAGCTGGGACTACAGGTGCCCGCTACAATGCCTGGCTATTTTTGTTGTTGTTGTGGTTCGGCTGGGGCCAGGTTTGAACACGCCACCCTCAGTATATGGGGCCGGTGCCCTACCCACTGAGTCGCTGTCTCCGCCCAGTGTTTTATTTTCTTATTGTGGACTTCTCTTGTATACAAGTTACAAATCTCACATTCCCATCCTTTGGCTGATATGCCATCTAGGTGGATGTCCCCTTCCTTCCAACAGTGTTATTGTTGCCACTCCATTAAAGAGTGTGGTATTCCCAGAAAAAAAGGACCATTTGTTCATAGGCACAAAAAAGCCTTCACCCACCTACTGAAAGCTCCACATAAACTCTGTAAAGTATTATCTGTACTCTGCTATACAAATCCTGGCTCAGCCATTCACTACATGCATGAGGCTGACCACTTAAGTGACCTTATCCTGCCTGCACCTTATTTCCTCATCTGTACAATAAGCAGGATTCTCTCTATGCCATAGTGTTGGTATGCAGGTGCATGACAAAAATTATGTCAACACCAAGCCCTATGCCTTGTTCGTGGTGGGTGCTCACTGTTTTTGTCCTTACAGTTACTTTTTGTCATAGCCTTCCGATTGATTTCAAAGACTTAGATTGGGAGCTCTGCAAAAGTGGAACCCATCAAATGATTCATCTTTCTGTCCTCTATACTTAGCACCGTGTCCCTTAGCAGAGAGTAGGTGCTTGGTAAATATTATGGCATTGAATTGGCAGAGTTTGGACAAATCTCTCACATGCACAGCTATTAGCTTCAGAAAAGAGCACTACTTTGCTTTTCCAACAAAAATTCCTGCAAAAAAAAAAAAAGAAGAAGAAGAAGAAGAAAAATCAAATCCTTCCTTCTCAGTGGGTCACTCCCTGGAGTGAATAACTATGTAACACATGTCACCTGTTCCTGGTGCCCAGTCCCAGCTCTGCCATTTACTAGATGTATCCTCTTGTACAAATGACTTTAAATCCCTATGCCTCCATCTTTTTATCTATACAGCGAGGGATAAAAAGATTTTCTACCTAATGGGATTATTGCAAGAATAAAATGAGTCATTATATTCCTTTTATGTACACTTTTTTATAGGAGCAAAGCTAGACAGAGAAAGTGATCACTACATTTAACTATTCTTATTCATCACCATGAAAATACCCCAGCAGTGTGCTAGGGCTCGGATTTGGGGGGCTCAGTGAAACACTAGCAATTACCATTTTCCATGGGCCTTTCTGCAATTGTTTTGCTCATTTTGTTTTCTCATTTCTCATTTTTCATACTTCTCTTTGATCGCCCTTTGTTTACTGTTCTCCTCCTCCGACCTCCGCATAGAACACGTGAGGCTTCTAGCTGGTTCTTCTGTTTCAGTGCCGGCTCATGAGGCTGTTTACTTGCTTTTGAAATTCTTCGCTCTAGACACCTGAACAAACTTTAGATTTGGTAGGATAAGCTGGATAGGAATCTGTCCAAGAAATTTAATGAGAGGATTTAACACAAAGCTAACAGACCTCTTCAAACTAATGCTCACCATATGTAAATGTGTGTCTTTCCTCTAGTGACTGAAAATGGAAACATGATTAAGAGAAAAACTTCGGTGTCTGTGCAGAAAATGTCTGCAATGTGGTTTCAATTTCAATAAGCATTTTAATATTTCACTACCATTTTAACAAACTGATCGTTTTTAAGAAAGTAATTTACAAAGCGAATATTTTCACATTGTGTAGCACAACGGGTCACTTCTCAGCACTGTGGCTCTTTCTTTCCCTTGGCCAGAGCAGGTCGTCCATCTGTACGATCTTTACGCTCCTTCCAACTCAGTCCATTTTGGGATCTCTATTACCTGCTAATTCTTTTCAATTTTTGTATTTGATTTTACTAAATTTTAGGGAAAACGGCTAAAACCAAATCTATCTTTCTCTCCTTGCATTCTTGGGATTATTTCGCACATCATTTATTTTATTCATCCCCGTATATGTATTTATTGAAGTACTGGAATTACTTTGTGCCAAAGGGTGTAGTCACAGCTAATTCTATTGAGAAATCAGCGAAAGGGCGGCACTATTTGACAGGTACGGTGATTTCTGAGTTGTGTGTTTTAGTTCCTGACTATTCTGGCCTCGGGGCAATCTGCGGCATGCACAGACAGAGGTTCCGATGTAGCCATGCCTCCAAATTCATTTATTGACTTACCATGGGTAAATCTCTAAGCTCTAGCTTCATTTATTAAGAAGATAAATGAGCGTAATTAAGCTTCAAGGCCATAAGTGCTGAAACTTTTTGGAATTAGCGTGCTATTAAAATGACAAAGTGCCTGGCTCTGCCCAGGTAAGTCATGGCCTTTCACCTCCAGCTCTGTTTCTTGGAGTGACCTCTGATGGTCCTTCCAACTATGCACGTTGTCCCCAGGAGGCTAAATATAGTCCCTCATGCAGTGACATGAAGAGATGGCCAGTTTGTTTTTAAAAGCCGTCTTTCGCTTGATTATTTTGGTGTCAAACTAGACAGGTGCTAGGCACTACCTTTTAGTTAATGTCTGTTAATCTGTGCTCGCCACTGTACCACCCATGCTGTTGTTAATCTGTTCACTTGAACAGTCAGACTAAAGGCTGATCAACAGTGACTTCAAGGATACCACTTACCTCTTTTTTATAGTGTAAACACAAGGTTTGCTTTTTTTTCTTGAAAATAAAACAAGCTCAGGATTGCATCGTTTCAAACAGCTAACATGTAACTAATAAGAAAAATCATGTTTGTTTACCTCTTTATAAGCGATATGAACCAAATAATCAAGCTTCTTTGACTTTATTTAGAGAAAAGATCTTGACTAGAGTCAATCAACATAAATAGGTCTGAGAAATACATTTGGCTGCTATTTTGCATTCTAAATTTACTCCTAAATACTTGTGTAGTTTAGCAGCTCTGGGGTGTGATAGTGTGTACTGGAAAGTTACCATGAGTTGGTGAATTATCATCGTTTGCTATTTTTCATTATCTGAGCTCAAATACTGTGTCGGGGAGGGGGGAGGGACAATGTTCCCCATTGTACTTAGGGGAAACAGCCTAAGTACAATGCTGTTTGTCACTTTCCCGGCCAGAGCTCTCACATTCTAAAATGCAAGGGCAACGTTTCTTATTCCAGGTCTTTCTCATTATGAAACCTTTATTCTGTTGTGCACAAAACACTTCATTTCAAGTGAGGTTACACAAAATTCCACAATGCTACTTTTTAAAATACATATATCAGTGGTTTGAATATATGAATAAAATGTGCAGGGAAGCATTACATCTTTTGGATTAAAAAGATGTAGAAGTTCGCCAACACTGAGGGCCACACGAAGCATCATTATTCCTGGTTAAGTAAGATGTAATTATAACCTTGATGCTTTAATTATTTTCTGAAAAGGTAATCTTAATATTATTATTTGTAATCAGATGTCCTCCCCTAAGGGTTTAACACTTCCTGGATTTAACCAAAGACCCAACACAAAATGGAAGATTTTAAACCATAAAGAATATTTAAATTAATGAACTTGAAAATATACGAAGAGTAGTATTGGGATAGACTATGGACACACTAGTGGTTTCTCTATCGCTCAAAGGCATGCTTTGCTTCCTTTTTCAAATTCTTCATTATCTTTCCAAATAATTTCCTTGTCAATTCTCTTCCATCTGCAACCACACACAGCATGTGTTTCAAAAATCTTCCTATCTGATTGGCCATATATTTAAAAAGAGAAATGCCTATTTCAGATTATATAAAATATTTAACATTTAAGCATTTTTGAAGTATTGAAAAATAAGTCATTTTAGAAAATCAGCATATTGCATCATTCTACATATCCAAATGTGTTTTTTTTTATCACAAAAATAGTATGTAGAATCAAATGCAAATTTCCTGAGGGCAGGAATTCTTACCTCTTTACCTGATGTAAATCCCAGGACTGAGACAGATACCGAGTGGGTACTCAATAATTGTTTCTTTAATGAGTAAATGAATGAATTTAGACAGTGTTATAATACATTCTTTTTATCTACGTTTTACATGTATATTAGATTTATATTTCATACTTTGAATTTATATATAAATTAAATATGGAAACCTAAATTAGGTTGACCTGATTGCATTTGATTACGTGAGTCACATTTCGTCATACAGATGACCTTTTTCTCCCTCATCCCTAAAATTTTTGTTCTAAACTTTAAGTAGAAAGAAAAGAATGGGGAGAGAAACTTAAATTCAGTTTTAGAATTAACTTTAACAACCTTAGTACTAACCTTGAGAATTTCACATTTAGTAACTAAAATATTACTCAGCAACTCAAGTCTGTCTACCTTGAAACTCCTTTATTGTAATTGTATATTTTAGTTTCTCATTATTCCTCTCGTCTGACTTTATTGACAAGCCCAGGAAAGTCTGCTTTTGTGTTACATTGACCCCACTAACACACATTGTGAACTTAGAAATTAAGATTTATTCAAATTTAGATTCTAACATATTTACCTCCCTTTATTCTAATTTTAAATAACAAAGCAAGAAAGAAGGGAGGGAGGAAAAGGAGGAAGGAACAAAAAGGGAAGGAAGAAAGGAAGGAAAAAACTCTCAAGGGTTTTGAATGAAACCCTTCATAGAATGAAAAAAGTTCATACAAAAAGACATCAGAATAAAAGAGACTGCAAAGTAATTTTCAAAAATCATGTTATTTCTGTTTTTTTCTTTTCTTTCAAATGTTAGGTTTGGGACTTAAGGACCTTTGTTATATCAGAAAATCAACAACGCCAATAACTCCAGTTTACCACCTCACCATCTTCCTTCAGTTTTTTTTTTTATTAAGTTATAAATACATAGATCATGTATACATTGATGCCTTTATGGGGTACAATGTACTAATTTTATATACAATTAGGAGTGCTCACATCAAACTAATTAATATAACCATCACTTCACTTACTTAATTATTGTGTTAAGACATTTATACTCTATACTTAATAGATTGGACTTGAACCCTTGCAGTATGAACCACAGGAATGGTCCCACCATTTACCTTCCTTCCATTGAACCTCCCTCCTTCCTTCACCTCCCCCTCCTCTTCCCTCCATCATCTTGGTCTATAGTTGTGATTTATCTTTCTCCCTTCAGTTTTAGATTTTCAAGTTCATTTGTTTTGTCACAAATGAACATTTGTTAGTTCCTCAAACTCAGGGCTAAACTCATCTTTCTAATTTTTGCCACTGTCTAGGACAATGGGAGAAAGAGAATAAGAGAGAAACGGAGAGCCTCCTTCCAAAGAAAGTGCTTTAACAAGACAGGAAACAGAATTCTTGGGTTTTGAGAAAGCACTTTAAATAATCTTGTCAGGGGCCACGCAACTGATCAATTTTCCCCAAGAGCAATAGTTCCCCGGGTGTGTTCCCGAATCATCATCACCAACACCAGCAGCAGCAGCACTTGAAAACTCGTTAGAAATGTTTTCTTTCAAAACTGAGAGGAAGAGAATTCTGTAATGGGAATTATATAAATGGTTAAAAAAAAAACCTCATAATATCAAAGCACTTTACATTTCCATCTTCTAATTTTCCTCCCATCTATGATATCAATTATTCCTTAAACTTTCCTTGAATTAGCTGGACATGGTGGCATATGCCAGCAGTCCCAGCTACTCAGGAGGCTGAGGCAGGAGGATCACTTGAGCCCAGGAGGTTGAGGCTGCCATGAGCTATGCTCTCACCACTGCGCTATAGCCTGGCTGGTAGTGCAAGACTTTGTCTCAAAAACTTCAAAAAACATGAAACAAAAAACTTCCTTGGAAAAATTCAACTCCTTATTTTTGTGCAACTTTTGCCTCCCCTCTCAAAGTACAACAAATGGATAGTAAAATAAAAATAAAGGGAATAAAAAAAAGATAGCAGTAAGATATTAACAGATGCTTCTTACTTCAGGGCCTTGGCATTTACTATTCTCTCCACTGCGTATGGGGTTTCCACATCCATTCTGGTTAATTACGTTTCCATCATTCTTCAGCGCTACAGAAACTGAAGTGACTTTCTCAAGGGAAGGGCCCCACCAAAATGTTTATTTGCTTCATGTTCATCCTCAGCATCAGCTCATAGTCTTCTGGAGAGTTGGGGTCACTGTGCTATGCTCACTATTGTTCCCAAAATTAACAGCATGGTGTGAGCAGTGTTTTTCAACCTTTCTTATCTCACAGCACACCTGACCCCATAGTTAAACTTCTGCAGCACACTTAAATTATGTTGATCAAAAAAAAAAAAAAAGAAAGAAAGAAAGAGTAAACAGAAAGAATATACCTACTATGCTTTGAACATCTTTCAAAAATAATTTAATTAATGCTCTTTAAAATTTTTCAAGGCAGACAAGGTCCTTTTGTGGCACACTGGTTAAAAATCACTAGTGCAAAGCCTGACAAACAAAATAGATTTGTAAATGAAAAAACAGTAGTTTAGAGATTGGTGCCTCGTAGGCACCCACAGGTCCTATCGTTTTCCTGTCTTTCTGTATGAGTGGCCCCTACCCTGATTTCCACTCAGCACATCATTCACTTGGAACAGAACAACATCTCTGCACAGCCAATATGATACAGTCCCATAGGGAAGACCTTTCCTTACAGTTACAAGCCAAAGAGAAGTAATGCAGCGTTTGATGAATCTACAAATGCCCATCTTGGAAATAGGAAATCATACCATGTATCCTCAAAACAAATGCAAGATGTTTAGAACATGTCCCCTTTCCAATAATGAGGATTGCTCCTTGTTCCCTCAGATATTCCCTTTCCATTCTCTGTGTTCAACATCTTTCCCTCTGCTAGCATTTTTCTAATCAGCAGATAAATATTCTCAAAGTGGAAACACATTCTTCTTAGTAAAGTATCTCAAGAATGGGGGGGAAAGTATCCAACGTACTCAATGCTAATATGAAACCAATATAAAAACAACTACATGCCCACAGGAGAGAAAAACAGAAGGTAGTCTATGGATGGGTCGGGGGAGAAAAAGGGGGAAAAGGGAGAACAGTTGGCGGGATCTCACCGAATGTGCACAATGTGAGGGGGTTCAGCACACCCCCTGGGTAAAGGACTCAACTACAACTTGAACTTTACCTTAGAAATTAAAACAATGTACCTACACATTTGTACCCTCATATTAACCTGAAATTAAAAAAAAATTAAAAACCAGATTTTTTAATATCCCAGATTACTTTTTATTTTTTTAAACACCCCCCCCATCTTATTGTTACACTCAACTCTAAACTAACTGTCCAACCTTCTTGTTTTCATAGCCAAGCTTTTTAAAAGAATCATTTGAAAGTAGTGCCTTGGCCCCTTCACTCTACTCATCTTTCTATTCAAGGCAATAGGACTTCTGGTCTCACCATTCAATTAAAACAACTGAGGATCCCCTTGATTGGCACGAAATAGAAACATTTTTTAGACTTTTTCCTGTTTGACTGCTTTGTGGCATTTGGATTTATCAAAAACTCTTTTCTTTATTGAAAATTCTTTCAATCTATCTCATGTGGCATTATTA
Organism: Arctocebus calabarensis; assembly: GCA_963573935.1. NCBI lineage: Eukaryota > Metazoa > Chordata > Mammalia > Primates > Lorisidae > Arctocebus > Arctocebus calabarensis. Next base: position 13,727 of record CAUYON010031247.1, read on the forward strand.
CTCCCTGGTTTTACTCCCATCTCCCTGGCCACCCATCCTCAGTCTCCTTTCTGGACTTGTCCTCTGCATCTGCCCCCAACACCGTTGGTGTGCCACAAAGATCTAGTCTGCACGTTACCGGGGTTCCATCCTTTCCATATACACCCTGGGAAATCTCATCCTCATGCATGTGGATGGACAAAAAGATGATTTCCAATTCTTCCTATGTAACTGGAATTTCTTCTAAGAAGATACCTACCAGTTCTCCCTGTGTGGATATCTTATAGTTATTCCTAATTTAGCATATCCAAAGGTAGAAGTGTACTGATTGGCCTCAATTTCTTCCCGTTTTTTTTTAACCTCAGCTCTCACATGAAATCCATCTGTACATCCTTTTGAATCTCACTCTTAAACATCCCTTTGTTGACTTCGAAAGAGTCGGTCCCACAAAATAAATCCTCAGTGGCTACCTGGGCCTAAATTAAAGCTAAGCAGCCATTTGTTAACTAGAGGTCACGTGTGACTTTGAGTTCCCGGAAAATCCACACATCTGCCTAACTTTGGGACTTTCACAGCTGCCTGGTCCTCCTGCTGCTGCCTGAACCTACCAATAGACTGAGACCTGTGTTTACCAATCAGGACTCAGAAAATGTGAATTTTTTATTTGCATAGCTGACCTAAGTGGGAACCTGGGATGGGAGTTTTCCTATGAAAGACAAGCCCTCCTTTTATTTTCTGGAATGTGCCTTTCCACCTTCATTTTACAATGAAGGCTGTGTGTCACCCTCCTTTGCAAACTATTCACTGGAATAAAATATTTATTCTCTAAATTCTTTTTTGGAGAACTTTTATTCACAACTTAAATATTCCCTTTTTCTTCTTGCTCCCCAAGAGTAGAATCTTATCCCAAGCTATTTCTCACCTACATTGTTATACTTAACACATTTTAACTGGTCTCCCAGATTCCCAGCCCTAAATCATTTGCTGCATGGTAAAGACTATGGGCCTTTCTGTATGGTCCAGGACAGGGGTAAAAATACCTTACACTTAGAAGAGAAATTTTTCCAGAAAAAGTATAATTTAAGACAATCTACACCTCCCCCTCAAATTCTGGAATTACTAAGCAATGTTTAGGTTTGTAATTTGATTTCCTGAGTTTACCTCACCTTTACCTACTCAAGAGATCTGTTTAGAATATCATTTATCACGTAAGTTGGTATCTCATTATAAGCTATAAGTTATAGAATATAATTCATTCCCTAATGAACTTGGTAACAATCTATTTCCTATAACTTGATGAGTGTGCAAAGCTTAGACCCAGATCTGGGTTGGCAGTGACCTGTACTAACTATGGCTATCTCTATTGACAATTTCCTGTGTGCAAATAATAAAATAAAATAATAAAATAATAATAAATAATTGACAATTTCCTGTGTGCAAATAATAAAATAATAAAATTCAGACTCCCTGTCTGAATTCACTGTCTATCAGTCTTGGACACATCATGACTGTGACATTATTTGCATTATGTCATTTTTAAGACAGAAGGAAAGATCACCCATCCTTTACCAAAATTTCTACCCATTATGTTCCTAGATCTGAAACTCCAAATATTTCACTTTGTTGAAGTCAAGGAGGGGAGGCCTTATAGGTGATCTAGAGCTTGTTTCCATAATTCTTAGAGTCATCTGAAGAAAGACCAGTTCCCAGTTCTGTAGCACTAAGTTCAGAGTGTTATTTGTCATAGCCACTAGTAGCCTTGAAGACTATATTACTATTACTATGACTTTTACTATTACTATTACTATTACCTTCCCTACATGAGGAAACTGTGGCACCAGCAAGTTAATTAACTTGCATAAGATCACCCAGCTAGTACATGGAGGAGCTGAGATTTGAATCTAGGCAGACTGGCTTCAGCAACCACTAATTTTTACTGCATATGCTAAGCAGCTAGGATAGTTTCTGGTACATGTGAAGTGCCAAATGAATGTCTTGTTAGGACACGAGAAATAGCCTCTAATGAATTTCCTTAACTCAAGTGTTACTCTCTCAATTTTTCATCCTGTGAGATTTTCCTAGTGTCAACTCTCTGAAATACAAATCTGATTTTATCTCAGATTAAATAGTACACGAAAAAAATTACTCTACTTTCCCATTGCCTAAGGAATGGACATATGACATGCCAGGCCTTCCACAATGTGGTTGCTACCTCCTTTTCTTACATATGACATGCCAGGCCTTCCACAATGTGGTTGCTGCCTCCTTTTCTAGAATCATCTTCAGACCCCCTACATGCCAGACATATACCATCTTATGTTTTGCCACAGCAAATTACTCGCAATTTCTCAATCCCTTGAACAATGTTTTGCCTTTGCCTGTCTGTATTGCTTCTCCCTCTATACTGGGCAAACTTCTATTCAGCCTACAAGGTCAAACTCAAATTCTATACCTTTGCAAAGTATCCTTAGTCCTTTGATTCTCTTCCCACTTTGATCGTCCTACCACCCTCCTGAACACACCCCATTCTTCCTTCCTCTGCATGCCATAGCAATCTATTTATACATAATAACTCCCCAATCACAATCACATAAAATCTGAACACTCAAATGACCCATTGTATTCTCGGTGACTTAAGAGCTAAGCTATGGTTTGTTTTGCATTACTTCTGCAGGAAAGTATGAGGAAATGCCCTTTCTGTCTTTGGGGAAAGTTGAAGTAGAAAAATAGAAGTCACTGGAATCCATCAAGAGAAATAACAGTTCTCCTCCATTCTTCATACTTCAAGAAGACTAAACAGCCTTTTAATGTTTTCATGCATTTTTAATGACTGGAGGCTTCCTAAAAAGAAATCAAGCTCCTCATGGAAGGAAGTCCTGAATCCATTGATAAAGGAAAGCAGATAAATGGCTGTGTGGCTGCTGGGATTAACAAGAGGGTTAGTGGATGCATTTTCCTCAAAGGACAAATGTCTAAATTCAGGCAGGCCAATCAGGGTTTCTTTGTTTTTTGAGACAAAGTCTCACTCTGTGCCCTCAGGCTACGATGCCACAGCTCATAGCAACCTCAAACTCCCAGTCTCAAGGGTTTCTTCTGCCTTAGCCTCTTGAGTAGCTAGAACTACAGGCAGAAGCTATCACGCTCAGCTAATTTTTCTATTTTTAGTTTGGGGAGGGTCTCATTCTTGCTCAGGCTGATCTCAGACTCCTGAGCTCAAGCAAACCACCAGCCTCAGCTTCCCAGAGTGCTAGCTTTCTGGACCTTGAGCCACCATGCTTGGCCCCAAGCTTGTTTCCATTGCAGGTGAATGATGTTAGCATCTATGTCTACAAGCTCCTGGTGCTAAGAGTGATGGGGACTGGGTACCAAGCTTAGGATGCAGGGATTGCCCCCCTACAAAGACTCCCTGAAGCGAGAACCAGCTACACCTATTTCATCAGATGACACATAGGATGCAATAAGGAGCTGAGGTAGCTATGGCAACATCACACTGCTCCACCAGAATGTGACCAACTAATGTCACATTTTTGGACTGTGACAGACCTGGGGTCCTGTGTCGAGCCAGGTAAACCTCAAGAGCATGAGAATAGACGTTTTGCCAATGTAGCATCTGGAGTTTTCACTTAGTCTTTATTTAATTTGGAAAATTAAAAAAATACAAGAATCTATAGTATATGGTATGAAACCGTCCAAGCCCTTGTTCTGTCTATGTTATGGCATTCAGGATGATGTCTTCATTTCTGTGGGATTAATCTCCTAAAAATCTCCCTAACACAACCATTTTACTCCATTTTATCCACTAAGCTTGTCTAAGATCTCTCTTTTTTTTTTGAGACAGAGTCTCACTCTGTCACCCTGGGTGGAGTGCTATGGCATCATAGCTCACAGCAACCTCAAACTCCTGGGCTCAAGCAATGCTCTTGCCTCAGCCTCTGGAGTAGCTGGGACTATAGGCACCCGCTATAACACCCAGCTAGTTTTTCTATTTTTTGTAGAGACGGGGTCTCGCTCTTCTTCTGGTTGAGCTCCAACTCCCGAGCTTAAGCAATCCACCAGCCTTGGCCTCCCAGAGTGCTGGGATTACAGGGGTGAGCCACTGCCCATCCAGACCTCATCATCTTTCATGTGCTTCATCACAACAGCCCTTCTCAACCAGTCTCTTGCTCTCACTCTTGCCCTCTTCCAATCTATTCTCAATACAGGAACATTGGCGTTAAAACAGAATTCCAACCACTCTGCCCCTTCATTTACAATTCTTTAATGGCTTCTCTTTGTTCTTTGGAGAAAGACAGAAATCCACAGTTCTTCGTCAGATCTGGCCCCTGCCTTCCTCTGAGGTAAGTACATGCCCCACCCAAACTCTGGGCTCCAGCCACCTCCCAGGCTCTTTCCCCTGCAGGAACCATGCACATGAGCATTCCTGACTGGGCAGAAATTCAATCACATTTGTCCTTCAGATCCCCCTCATACACACGCGTACTCGGGCAGGGTCAGACTGCAGAGCTACTTGCCCCTATCCTGCAGCCTTATACATCACAACACTGGTTACAGCTTTCAAATATGCATATATTTTTTGTAATTTTTCTCCAATGGCTACCTCACCAATTAACGTTGTATTGTGTGAGGGCGGAGCTTGTTTTGTCTATTTTAATCAGCAATCTGTCCTCCACAACACTTAACACTTGATTGAAGATATTTAAGATATATTTGTGAAATCAAGCCTGATTTGGCATAATTATAAAACTGAAAAGAATGTGAAATGGGAGTAAGGAGAAAGATATTTTTGTGGTGACACACTGGGAAAGATGAAGGCAGATGAGAGAAAATTAAGCTCATGGTAGAGCAGTTCTTTGGGGAGTTAAAATGTATGAAGCTGAGATGTGGATGCTGATACGTAGCGAGCTGGGATTAAGGATGTGGAAAAGAAGGGCAGTGACCTGTGGTTTTCAGAAGTGAGCCTCAGGAAGCATGAAGCATATCCTCAAGGCAGGAGACAACTCCCGAGTCATCAAACCAGACCAGAGGCAAGAGTAAAATAACTGTGCACACAGTCTATAATAAAGTAACAATTCACTGAAATGATCACTTACTTGGGACCACGGATGAAGACCCAAATAATTACTCAATAGTGCCTGTAAATGGAAGTTAATGTTTTTGAGACTTTCTAATCCCGCTAATATAAAATACATGACGTATTTACACTACCTTTGCTTATTGTAACATTCTCATCATTTTGTTTCCAGAAATGATTATTTATGAGAACTTTCACATTTATCTCCTGATTTCAATTCCGTCCACCCTACTTTATAAAATGCAGGTCTTAAATTTTTCAGCAGGGGAGTCTCCTCTGCCTCTTGCAGTAATAAAAAGCCAGCAGCAGCAGAGTTCAGCAGGCTGAGTCCGAAGCCTGTCAACATCCCTTCCAGCCTTACCGTTGTGTGTGCACTGGCCAACTGCCAACTGCCAACTGCCAGCTTCTGTGCCTCTTTGCCTGAGGGCCTTCTCTGAGCTCACGCTGCCCTGCAAAGGAAGGCTGGAAGTATAAGACAATTAACTCCTCCTTCTCAACTCCTAGCAGTTCTCCACCAGTGACTGACAGGGGGGTGGTGAATGAATACAGCAGCTTCCTTGTTCTGTGGTTGGGATGACGCTGAGACTCATGTTCTACACCAGCTCCCAGAGTTGCCCCCAGGGAATGTGTCCTAGGAAACTGGCTTGATAACTTACCATTTATTAGATACTTCTCTTTCCTTGTCTCATCCCCCTCCCCATTCCTCTCCTGCTGTTTCTTAGTATCAACTCCAAAATAAGCTCCCAATATTCACTTCTTTGCCTCAGCATCCCCCTCCTCTAACCCCATCCTGGGATATCCAAACGAAGACGTCAAGGAAATGTCATGGAAACCCCTACAGTACTTACTCCTGTTATTGTGATTGTCCTTCGTGTCTTCACATAATTTTATAATTATGCCTTAATTTAAATGACTTGTGGAAAGAGAGAATTTGTGTCTCGAGTAACCTATACATTGATGTTTTGTGAAACAATAATAGCATTAATATTGCGGACTGGATCATGGACACCATTGTAAGAGACTTTCAGATATTAGCTCATTTACTCCTTGTAACAACCCAGTGAGCTGAGCAGATTCACATTAAATATAGTCTTAGCAGCTTCACCCGAGTGTTACTAGCCATGGGTGGGAGAAAGGAAAGAGAAGCAACCCCCACAATGCAGCATCAGATTCTGGAAGTTGCAGAACTACGGGATGGAACTTCTGTGTTCTACATTTAGACTCACTTTGGTTTTGAGTCAACAATCACTACATGTGAAGTACAAATAAGCCTGTGGAAACTATTGGTTTTCAGAGCATCCCCATATTTATATTTCCTTAATCACATATTTAGAGAGACCATGTTAGTGCCCAATTTTCTTTCTCCAGTGGAGCCTTGAATCTTAAATCTATAATCTACAGGTCATTTTATAACAAGAAATCTAACAGTCCAGGTATATCCTCCTAAAATCTTTGTTAAATAAGAACTTAGAAGAGAGTAGACCCTAACAACCACTCTTGTTTACCAGCTATTAAAAAAATGTATGGTATATATTTTTTATAATCAGGTAAGAATTGCCTGAGTCATCTCTGAAGAAGAGGCCGAGTTACAAAACTGCTATTAACCCGCCTTTTTCTCAGGTAATTATCGCGATCCTCACGTCTGTTGTACAGCTGAGCAGACAGAGGGTTAAACAGGTGAAATGACTTGCACTTGACCAAGATCAGCAACTTGTGAGTGATGGGTGAAGAAATAAAGCCAAGCCTGCAGGTTTTATTTTTTATTTTTATTTTTATTTTGTTAGATTAACTGGTTTATTTTTTTCACCTTACTCAAGTTTATTTTTTTCTGTTAATAATTTTTTTATTAAATCATAACTGTGTACATTAATGCGCTTATGGGGTACAATGCACTGCTTTCACATACAGTTTGGAATGCTTACATCAAACTGGCTAACATAGCCTTCACCTCACTTAATTATTGTGTTAAGACATTTATAGACTGTATACTCTCAACTACTCCAGGAGATAGGTAGCAAGTATGTCTTGCCAAGAACTGTCACACTGCCTGTGGTTTTATCCTGAGTGATTTAATCTGGGTTTTGTAATTTTTTTTCCTATAAAACCAAGAAAAAGAAAAATTTCTACTCACCACTTGAGTGTAATGGAGATTTCAACGTTCAAATCAGAGAAAAACAAGCAAAGAGTCACAGTATTGTGCAAACAAAGACACCCTCAGATGGGGTGATCCATTCAGATGCCACTTTGCAGAGTGCATTAAATGAATGGAAACCTAAATTGCAACCATCACACAAATCTGCTGCTCCTACAGTTCATGAAGACTCTGAACCTAGACTCAGGAATATGAGCAAATGCAAACAGAGACTAAGAACATTCTTAAGCTAATGGTAAAGACCTTGTTATGTGAAAGTGACTCTCATCACGTATGGTACAGAATACACGCAGCATAGCTAAAAAACGGTGGAGAGCCTCTTAGAGAAATTTCTCTATCAGAAAGTTTTCTCTTAGCCACACTTTGGGGTTTTATAATCACTCAGAAGGAAGATGATGAGAATCATATTTATAGAAATGTCTGCTTGGTATATTTGATGTGCCTGTATCACATTAAAACTAGTTGTGATAAACATGTAAGTCTTCCTGTAAAATGGGAAAATCATCTTTGTTTGAATTTCATTGTAAACATATTTATTCAGGTATTAGTTTTGATAAATACCTGTGCTCCAAGTAGCAAGTATGATAAACATTCTTGTGCCCCACATCACTACATCATTAATCCACGTAAGACATACCCTCACAGTATTCCTTTTTAACAAACCTTATTCTTTCCTGGGCCCATTATAATGTTACTTGTAATGTCATTTCCATAGGGGGCACTCAATGACACTTGGATTTTTATTGTAGGAAAGAATTGCTTTACCAATATCTTTTTGGGTTTACCCTACTAAACATCCTACCCCAGAAAAATATATGATTTTATGAAAGATAATCCTGATGGGAAATTGAAACAGTCACAGATGTCTCAATTATATTTACATTCTTTCCCCATAAACAAATCCTGCTGCAAACCAGAATTTTTGTCCATTTACTGAGAAACTAAGGAGTGAAAATTTACATGTGCCATTTCACCTCCATGTCACCTTCCTGGGTTTTGATGTAATGCAACAGAATGATGGGTCCTACTTAATTAAACAGAAATCTGGATTAACTCCAGCTGTGAGCCATGCAATCAGTCCTTGTGTGAGCAAAAAGGGGTGTAATCCCTGGCCCATAGATCATTTCTGCATGGAAATCTGCTCTTACTCAAAGCTACCACGGGCCGCCGAAAATGATTTTTTTTCCTATATGAATTGCTAAGACTGTGCAGCTGCCCCCTGTCCCCACCTTATGAAAGGAACCAGAAAGGCTAAAAGAGCTCGATTTGTCCTCTTCCTATGAGTACTTTTTAATCAAAAGAGGCCCTGCCCTGCCTGTTGATACATCCAGCATTTCTTTGTTTGCTGTAAGAAGCACTAGAGATGTGGTTTGCTGTTTAATGCAGTTTTTTTCGCATGCGTCTCTCCAGATGGGTGTAATTTGATTCTTTGATACATATTGAACAGATTTTTTAGAAACAGCTTTTATAGAGGCAGATTTTTGTTGCAATATGATTTCATCTTTCTTCCAAAAGGAGGTATCTTGATTTTTCCTGAATTGTGAATGGATGTACTCACAAAACTCAGCCTTTTAATATAGAAGGCTGTAAGACCCTTTCTGTTTACAGACTCAAGCCAACCATAGTCCATGAAAAAAGTAAGGATGTGTCAGTTTTGCTGGGATTGATGAGGGTGGACAGAGACTCATCAATCTGGGGTTGTTTGCCAACAAGGAGGTATAAACAAAGTCCCTAGAGCTACCCAGGGTAAGGAGTGCGTAAATATGAACAAACAGAGTCCCTTGGTTCTTCTGGCCAGCTCAGAAGGGGGTGAGCTGAACTCTGGGGAGTCTGGTTCCTCTCCACTGTGGGTGGGTGAAAGGGTGTCTTCTTACAAGAAACAGGGAAAAGGGTTGGACAGAAAAGATCCAAAGATGTCTTGGATTTGTACGGTTATTCTTTTTTTTTAAATAATTTTATTGAATCATAATTGTGTACATTGGTACAATCATAGGGCACAATGTGCTTCATATACAATCAGAAATATTTTGATCGTACTGTTACAGATAGCCTTCATGGCATTTTCTTGATCACTATATAAAGACATTG
>CAUYON010031248.1:0-22632 GCA_963573935.1 Arctocebus calabarensis
ATGGGCATTTGGGCTTCTTCCACGACTTAGCAATTATGAATTGGGCTGCAATAAACATTCGGGTACATATATCTTTATTATGATGTGATTTTTGGTCTTCAGGATATATACCCAATAAAGGAATTATAGGATTGAACGGCAGATCTATTTTTAGATCTCTAAGTATTCTCCAAATATCTTTCCAAAAGGAATGTACTAGTTTGCATTCCCACCAACAGTGTAGAAGTGTTCCCCTTTCTCCACATCCACGCCAACATCTCTGGTTGTTGGAAGATTTTTTATTTTGTCTGTAATCTCAGTGCTAGAAATTGGTCTGTTCAGGAGCTCTTTTTCTTCCTGGCTAAGTCCAGGGAGAGGATGTGATTCCAAATAATTGATCCATTTCCTTTACATTGTCAAATTTCTGGGCATAGAGTTTCAGGTAGTATTCAGAGATGATCTCTTGTATCTCTGTGGCATCAGTTGTAATTTCCCCTTTATCATTTCTGATTGAGGTGACTAGAGATTTTACTTTTCTATTTCTGATTAGTCTGGTCAAAGATTTATCTATTTTATTTATTTGTTCAAAAAACCAACTCCTTGTTTCATTAATTTTCTGAATGATTCTTTTGTATTCAACTTCATTGATCTCTGATTTAATTTTGGATATTTCTTTTCTTCTGCTGGGTTTAGGCTTAGATTGTTCTTCTTTTTCCAATTCCTTAAGATGGCTTGTGAGTTTGTTGATGCACTTCCTTTCTGTTTTTCAAATATAGGCAGCTAAAGCAATACATTTTCCTCTTAGAACTGCTTTTGCAGTATCCCACAGGTTTTGGTAGCTTGTGTCTTCATTGTTGTTATGCTCAAAGAAGTTAATGATTTCCTGTTTTATTTCTTCCTGCACCCAACTGTCATTCAACAGAAGGTTGTTTAATTTCCGTGCCTTTGTGTGGAGTTGAACATTTTTGTTGGAGTTGAGTTTTATCTTTAGTGCCTTGTGGTCTGAGAAAATACAAGGTAGAATTTCAATTCTTTTGATTCTGTTGAGGTTTGTTTTGTGTCCTAGGATATGATCAATTTTGGAGAATGTTCTATGGGCCAATGAGAAGAATGTATATTCTTTATCTTTGGGATGGAGTGTTCTATATGCATCTATCAATCACAGTTGTTCTAGGGTCTCATTTAAGTCCCTTATATCCTTGTTAAATTTCTGTTTAGAGGATCTGTCCAGCTCTGTAAGAGGAGTGTTAAAGTCCCCTGTTATTTTGGTATTATAGGATATCATATTGCTCAGACTGAGTAAGGTCTATTTCAAGAATCTGGGAGCATTCAAATGGGTGCATAAATATTTGGAATTGAAACATCTTCTTGTTGTATTTTTCCCTTGACCAATATAAAGTGACCATCTTTGTCTTTTTTGACTTTAGTTGCTTTAAATCCATATGTATCTGAAAATAAAATTACAACTCCTCTTTTCTTCTGAATTCCGTTTGCCTGAACAATTGTCTTCCAACCCTTAACGCAGAGTTTTAATTTGGCTTTTGAAGCTAAGGTGTGTTTCCTGCCGACAGAAAATGGATGGCTTGTGTTTTTTAATCCAGTCAGCCAATCTATGCCTCTTCATTGGGGAATTCAAGACATTAACATTTATTGAGATAATTGATAAGTGTGGTAGTGTTCTAGTCTTCTTATTTTGTGGGAGTCCATTGCTTAGTTTTATCTTTTGCATCAGTTTGGAAGTTAGGTTCTGACCTTTAATTTCTGAGTTCTTATTTTGCTGTTGATCCATTATGATGGTCAGTGTGTACAAAAGGTTGAAGTATTTCCTGTAGAGCTGGTCTTGTTGTGGCAAATTTCCTCAATGTTTGTATATCAGTAAATAATTTGATTTCTCCGTCAATTTTAAAGCTTAGCTTCTCAGGATATAGAATTTTGGGCTGGAGATTGTTCTGTTTAAGTAGGTTAAAGGTAGATTACCATTGTCTTCTTGCTTGGAAAGTTTAATTAGAGAAGTCTGCAGTCACCCTAATAGATTTGCTCCTGTAGGTAAACTGGTGCTTACTTCTGGCAGCTTGAAGAATCTTTTCTTTTGTCTTGACTTTGGATAGGTTCGTCACAATGTGTCTTTGGAAAGCTCAGTTAGAGTTGACCTGGGGTTCGATATCCCTCTGAAAGGAGTGTGTCAGAATCTTTGGTGATATTTGGGAAATTTTCATTTATAATATTCTCTAGTATGGCTTCCATTCCCCTGGGGCATTCTTCTTCCCCTTCTGGGAAACCTATATCTTGTATGTTTGAACACTTAATAGAGTCCCATAATTCTGTCAGCGAACATTCTGCTTTCACTCTCTTCTTTTCTGCCTCTTTAACTATCTGAGTTATCTCAAGAGCTTTGTCCTCTACCTCTGAGATTCTTTCTTCTGCCTGGTCTAATCTGTTGTTGATACTTTCTACTGCATCTTTAAGTTCCCTCAGCTCTGCTATATCCTTTTTACATTCTTCATAGTGTTCATCTCTTAATTGATTCTGTTTTTGGATTTCTTTTTGGTTATTTTCCACTTTATCAGCAGTTTCCTTCATTTCCTTGATTGTTTTCATCATCTGTATTCTAAATTCCCTTTCTGTCATTTCTAACATTTCTTTATAGGGAGAATCCCCTGCAGCAGCTACCTCACAGTCCCTTGCGGGGTTGCTCTGGACTGGTTTTTCATGTTGCCAAGAGTTTACTGCTGATTCTTCCTCTTGAGTGATTTCTTTTATCTGTTTCCTTGCCTTAAGTTTCCTTTCACTTCCTCCTGCTCTTTAAGTTGCCATGCCTCTAGACTAGGGTTTCAATGAGTCCTTTTGGTACAGGACCCGAAAGATGAGAAGATTGAAGAGCAAGAAGGGAAAAAGAAAAAGAAAGAAAATAAAAACAAAAAAAAGAAAGAAAAGAAAAGAAAAAAGATAAAGGAGATGGGATGGGTAGAAGTAACTTGACAAAAAGAAGAGAGGCACAGAAAGAGGGGGACAGGAGCAATATAGGTGTACAGTGGGGTACTTTGACCCAACCTTAAGAACCCCAACCTTTGTGGGTGCCAGCAGCTCTTTGCCAGCCTTTTTGGACACAGTACCCCACCTCCACCAAGTGGAGAGGAAAGACAAAAATGCAATAAATGAAACCAAAAGAAGCAAACCAAAAACTTTACAGGATAAAATTGGGGCAAAAACCAAATGATAGGGGTAGAAACAGTAGCAAAAATGAAGTTCTAATTGTTGAAAAAGGCAACAATGGAAAATTATATTCAAACTAGAAAAATAAAGAAATAAAGGGGAAAAAAAGAAAAGAAAAATCTTAAGAAAAATGTTGAAATTAAAAACAAACAAACAAAAAAAACAAAACAAAACCAGAAACAAAGCATTATATATAGCTTGCTGAATATTGTCTGGGCAACAGGTGATCTTCTGGGGTATGATATGTTAATCACAATGCTGATACAGCTGTACAAAATGGAGACTGGAGGCCTCTAATGATTTGTCAAACCCCGCAAAGTGGAGAGCCCAAATCCTCCTCAGCCTGCTTAGAAGGCACTTTCAATTACTAACTTGGGCTAAGCAGAAGCTTTCCCAGCAAAGTTCTTGTCACTGGGATCACTCCTTAAGTGGCTATCCACTTACCCAGTGTGCCAAAACCGGTCTCACTCTATGCCCCTGAGGGCTAAGGCTGCAAGGCATCTCAGTCCCCACCTTTAGGCTGCTCAGTCACTAGATTACTTGCTCCCGCCAAAGTTTGTTCTGTGACCCTGAGGGTGGAGCTTGCCAGGGCAGTTCTCCCACAATGGCTCCACACAGCCCACACCTAAACACTGGTAGCTCCATCTGGCTCAGTGGCTCAGTCTGGAGCCCTAGACAACACTCAAAGACCTCCACATTCTTGCCCAAGTTCTCCCAACATATTTCAACTGAGTGCCAAGTCCAAAAAAACCCAAACAGCTCACAGGTAAACCTTTCCAATTTGCAATCTCACTGAGGTAGTACCTATAGCTGCCGGCAGTATTAGACCGAATGAATACATGCAACCACTTGCCAGTTTTCCACTGCTTTTGCCTTCCTCAGGGGTCCAGAAGTCTCACGCTGTTTCCCTGTGTCCCAAAAGGGATGTTTCTGGGCAGATCCCGCCAGCCAGAGATGCCTGAAGCCTTCTCTCCCCAGTCTCACTGTGCCCAGTTGCAACGCCATCTTGCTGTAGAAAGGGGTGGAAGTTTTAAAAAGACAAATTATAAAAGATTTTCCCCTTTTTTCAGAACTTTACCTCTGTTACGAGGCTAGGAAACCAAGACTAGGGTTTGCTGTCAGATTGAACCTGTAACACCTAGATGAATTAGAGGAACTTCTCTATTCTGGAGGTCCCAAAATACCAGGAATGTTCTGGGCCTGTTAGAAAGTGACATTTGTTACTTATTGCACAGTTCCTGGGAAGGGAACTGTGCTGACAAAGGACCAGTCTGGTCTTCCCCAGGGGTACATAATTGGCTCTATAAAGTCAATCTCAATTCTCAAAGCAGTCTGGTCATATCTGAAAATAAGCTACTCTAGTCAAACCCTTGGTAGATGACCAGTGTCTCCAATTGTGTCCTGTTACAGAAAACAGATTCTTGTTGAACTTATGCAGATATCTAGATTGCTGTAAACTAAGAATATTCACAAATACTTTCCAATTTTGGAGAAATCAGAAAGAAAGTCAGATATATAAATATAGCTCAGAATTGCTATGTTATAAATAACTCAAAAGAAGAAGGTTTTCTTGATTCTGAAAAGCAAAATATGAAAAGAATCAACAGTATTCCAAACAAAAAAAATCATAAAAGTCATTTCAGTGTTCTATCAGTTCAGTCCCATGAACTTAATTCTTGTTCTGCCTGGTGGTATTGATCAGCTGTCTTCATGAGCACATTACCTTCATTAGAATTCTGGAAATTTTTACTTAGTTCAATAAGTTAATCTCCAAAGTTACCAGAAACCTATATTCAAGAGTACTTTTTTGGGTCCTTTCCCATGAATTTCCTTGAAAAAAAAGCAAAGTTTTGACTATAGCCAATGGTAAATAGCTTTTTGAGGATAACCAAAGTAAAGCAATAATTGCCTATAAGTGGCAAACAACTTAGAGAACCTGTGACCAAAGATGCAGTTGACAGGGACATTCAGCTATTGCTGTGGCATGTAGCCATTTATCATAATCATTACTGATAACGTATACTAAAATATATCAGAATTTTAAAAATCACATACAGTTTTGAGACATATATTAATGATACATTTATACAAGTTAAATGCATTTCTTATTGACAGTGCCTCCCCTATGATTTTAACATACTGAATAAGCCTGATATGTCTCTCTTGAACTTCCGGGGGCTCTAATCACAAAAAAATTAATTTAAAGTTATAAAATGCTGAATTTAGACTTTGAAATTAGATTTCAGAAAGTTTTTCAGATATCAAGATCCTAAAAAATAGGGTCACAACTCACTGTGAAATAGGATTTACTTAACCAAATGGTAATGCAAAGATCTGAAAAGCAAAACCTTTTCTGTTTGATAGAGAGGAGACTCCATTTTCCAAATAACCAAAAGCCCCAACAATGACATCATGAAACTAAAAGTGTGTCTTCTTTCTTTTTTTTTTTTTGCAGTTGACTCAAAAAGTGAACAAGTCTTTCATCATCTCTTATTATATGATAATTTTTTTCAATAAAGAAAACCAAATTTTACTTGTACATAAGTGCATTATCAATACTAAAGATAATTTTAATCAAATTTTGTCAACAAATTCACCCACTCTCATTCAGTTTTGACCCCCCAAGATAAGATTTCCATGAAACCTTTTATAACCTCTCAAGATTTTCTCTTAAAGAGCAGATCAGAGCTCTGAGAAATCACTGTTGTTCCTACACAGGGGCCAGACGCTGGTCTTTCTCCATTGGGTTTTCAATATTAATGCTCAAGTTTTAGAAAAACTTATAAATAATCCCCTTCTAATTTTAGCCACCCCCCAAATTTCTTTCACAAGATTAATCTTCCATAAACCTTCTAATCTACAACTGTAAACCTTTAGTTCATGTCCTTTTTTATCCTGGCATTCTACCCTAGGACAAAAAATTACTTTCCTTTCCCCAGTATCATTTTGATCCAAGTCATTTTGAACAGTTGCTCCTAGGTATCCATGTGTGTTCTTAGGGAGCATGAGTGAAGTCCCACATTTATGCTTCTCTGGGCCCAGGCTGCTCTCAGCAACTTTTCTTTTATCATTATGATATTATAATTCTCTTTTTTGTACATCAGGCTCCTTAGTACTGGCTGCTGTGTCTCCAAGCAGTTCTCCCAGTTTGATGTGTGTAAGGATCGTGTAGGGAGCTAGTTAGATGCTGATTCTAGGACTAGCTATACACTTGGACTAGCTCCTCAAGTGGCCCTAGGACTCTGCATCCCAGGGGCCCCTGCGCTTGTGAAAGACTTCCTGCTCCATGAACTCAAAAGCAAAGATCAGCCCTTCTTTGTGCTCTCGCTTGAAGAAAAAAAAAAAATTAACAAGTTTAGACCAAATGGAGTGCAGTTCTACATTGTAATTTAGAAAGGAATTCAGTGATAACTACCTGGAGTTAAGGCAAAAGTCACTTGGGGAGTTTGGGGGTTAGCTCTATGTGAATTTTGCTCAGGATTCCAGAAAGCCCTCTAGACAGAGGTTTTGGTCTTTGGTCCATCCCTGTGACCTCCTTGTCTGGGTTTTGAATGGTAAGACCAGCCTAAGTTGAGGGGTAAATTTCTGGTGTCAGGTCTTGGGATGCAGAATTCCAGTATCTGAATACTATGGGCAATTTGCTTAGCTCATGGGAGGCTCACATTTTTCACCTATAGAAGAGGGACAGCTAATCAAAACATAGCAAAGCTAATATGAGAACATCAGATGAACCAGTTCATCAGAGAGCACATGGGTCAAGGGAAAAACTCCACATACCTTAGTGGAGGTAATTTTTCCTCAATTTCCTCCACTGGAGTTACCCAAGAGCAACTACAAGACACTTTCTTGGACTTGTCTGGGCTTCCCTCCCTCAACTGTAGCCTCCAAGTGTCCACACGGTATCAGAGAGAGAGAAAGAGTTAAACGTCAAAAAACAAATATATATATGGGGGGCAATTATTTTTTTTCTTTTACTTTTATTTATTTATTTATTTTACATGAAGCCAAATCCAGGATTGCTTATGAACTAGGCTGACACCACACCTTGGGGAAACAGAGACTCAAAAAAAAAAAAAGGAAACAGAGACTCAAAAAAAAGGAAAATGGGAAGTTTTAAGGACTGAAATTCTTTCTCCCTCAATAATGTAAGTAACTTTATTAGGTGTAATTTTGACTAGCTCAATATTACATGGGCCTTGCTGCTAGTGACCCATCCAGGCTATCTCCAGAGAAAGGGTGGTGACAAGCCTGAGTGAGATGTTACTGTCTGGGGACACTATTGCACCCCTGAAGAATATGCATGGATAAGGCAACTAAGAAAAATAAAAGGACTTAAACAGAGTCACACAGGCGGGAAACAGCAGGGCAGAGACTCACACCTGTGTCTGCAGACAGTAAATCCTTTTCTCCTGAAATCCTCACAAGACTGGCATCTCTCCAGCCTGTAAGACTTTCCCCAGGACTATTGCCTGGCTGGATAAAGAGGAGACACTTGGTGTTCATTCAAAAAAATACTTAGTTAGCACTTACTATATACCCAACTCCTGTGTTAAATGCTGGCAGGTAAAGTGCTGACTAATGTAACCTCCACTTCCAAGGCAGTCTATAATGGGCTATAGAGAAGAAAGGGTTATTTTAGGGAGGGGAAAGAGTATGAAGCAATGCCCCAGTAATCCTCAGTGAAAAGCACAGTGGTGGGCTGGCAGAGGGGCAGCCATTGTCTATCTGGGCAGCGTAGTTCTTCAGGGCCTTAGTTGTCCTACCTCTGAGATGGGCTTAACAGTAAGACTGACCTTATAGGGTTGTTTGATACAATTCTAAGAAATCATCTGAAGCCAGGTGCAGTGACACGTTTCTATAGTCCCAACAATTTGGAAGGCTGAAACAGAAGGATCATTTGAGCCCAGGAGTTCAAGGCCAGCCTGGGCAACATAGCAAGACTACATCATTTTTTTTTTAATGTTATAATAAATGTATTACTAAAGAGTGCCTATAAATCCCTGGCCAGCCTGGCACATTTTCTCCACTCAGGAATGGTGGAGGCGGTCCTGATTGTGGTGGTTGCAATGGCTGCCTTAGGGTCTCTTCTTGAAGAAGGAAATAGCTCCACAGCTCCTTCTGGGTGATCTATTCTCATCATTTCCCATCCTGGCCTTCAGGAGGTCCCCTGACATCTGACTTTGGCAGAGTTATGACCCAAGTATGCCAGATGAAGCCTCTCAGATGCCCATACCATCAGCCCATTTCCTTTCAGTTGAGCTGCGACCTGTCACAGCTTCAGATGCTGGTACCAGAAGGTGGTTCTCATTGCAGCCTGAAGACCAATGGTGAGACCTTCTGCACTGCCAAGGCATGGGCTCTGCTCCCCACCTTCTCCTCACCAGTCCTGGGTGGAGGTTTTTAGTACTGAGTCTGCTTTAGGAAAACAGGACTGTTTGTATTCTAACAGAGCTGAATATCTATTAGGTAAGCAGCCCTCTGACTAATGGCTTTGGCCTTGGAACAAGAGCAAGCTGCTTACATTCCTAGGTTGCCCAGTTCTGGACTAGAGTTTGCGTCCAGAGCAGCTGGGCCAGTGTCATGCAGCTTGGCATTGGGTGCCTTGCTGACCAGATCAGACACATAGACACACATGGCCAGCTGCTGGTGAAATGTACCGTAACTGGAGTGATGGCCCCTGCTAACTCCCTGCAGCGTGCTGCCTGCAGGGCCAAGACCAAGAGGCTCCTCCTAAGGGAGCCACACAGAAAGGCAGAGGGGAATCTAGGGACTGGAGACTGGGACTTGGGGTAGATTTATGTTATGTTGAGGATGAGGAGCCAAAAACAGATAATTTTAAAAGAAAAAGTTTTAAGAAAGAAATTTCTAACGAAAATTTAAAATCTTGTTTCAAATTTCAGATTAATACGAAGATACAAATGATTAGGCTACGTTGTTTGCATTTGTTAGGTGAAGTTCAAGTTATAGTTGAGCTCTTCACCCAGGAAATGAGCTGAATACCCTTCCCTTATGCCTGTTAGATGAGAGCTAACCAATCCCCCTCCTTCCTCCCCTTTCCCCACCCCCACCCCCCCTCCTCTGGAATTTAATTGTGTTTTTCTGTCATGCGGGTGTGTAGTTGGTCATCTAGTGGTTTCATTTTAGTACTGAGTATGTTGGATATTGCTTTTCTATTCTTGTGATACTTGGCTAAGAAGAATGTGCTTTCAACTCCATCCAGGTAAATACAAAAGACGTGAAGTCTCCATCTTTTCTTATGGCTATTCGTACGCCCTGGGATACATGTACCACAGTTTATTAATCCATTCCTGGTTGATAGGCATTTGCGTTGATTCCACATCCTGGCAATTGTAAATTGATTTGTGATGAATATTCTACTGAAAATGTCCTCAGTGTGCAAAATAAACCT
The DNA here is from genome assembly GCA_963573935.1 of Arctocebus calabarensis. Classification (NCBI taxonomy): domain Eukaryota; kingdom Metazoa; phylum Chordata; class Mammalia; order Primates; family Lorisidae; genus Arctocebus; species Arctocebus calabarensis. The sequence continues at coordinate 9,602 of CAUYON010031248.1, forward strand.
TCCATCCCACCTCCCTTTTGAAACCTTAAGTAAGTGTTCTCAGGCTTACTTCTTTGTCATGGGCTGTGTCAACTCTGGAGAGTGTGTGACAGTGTTCTAAGCCTTGCCATAAAGCTGAGGTGCTCAGAGTTGGTCCCTGAAGCAGAACATGAGTTCTATCCAGGAGCTTGCTATTAGAAACAACAAATTAATAGAAATGCGGAATTTCCAGCCCCACCCTGGACCTCCTGAAACAGACACTCTGGGATGGGGCCCAAGCATCTGTGTTTTCGCAACCCTCTGGGTGATTCTGATGCAGGTTGAAGTTTGAGAACCACAGGTATAAGCTGACATCTGGAAGCAGGTGGAGATAGCCAACACCTGAGATTCACTAGTGTCATAAGAAGGCTGGGGCAGTCCTCTGCCCTAGCTGACATGAAAATCACCAGGAGAGCTTTTAAGAGTCCATATGCCCCATGAGGGACCCCAGACCAATTAAACAGAGTCTTTGGGGGATGGAAGGTAGGGCCAGGCTTCTCTCTGGATAATTTTGATGTGCAGCCCAAGGTAGTCACTCAGTGTCATGGAAACACAGGCTCCCCATGAGATTGGGAATTGCGACCCTGATTCAGGAGATGAATCTCAAGGAACCTTTATCAGTGGTTCTCAACCAGTGGGTCGTGACCCCTTTCACGGGGGTCACCTAAAACCATCACATATACTCTGTGCAAATACAGGTGTATGAAAATAATTTTGTGGTTGGGGGTCACCACAACGTGAGTAACTGTATTAAAGGATCGTGACAGTAGGAAGCTTGAGAACCTCTGCTTTAGACAATTGTTGGACTGTGGAGCCAGTTGTGATAGCAACATGTGTGTAGAAATGATGTGGAAAAAAACATTCTACACAGAGGGCCAGACTGTCTTAGAACAGGCTGTGTAAGGTTTGACTTTTTGTCAAAAATACTAAATTTGTCATTTGACCTGTAAAAACCCATTTTCATTATAAAAACATAATCTGCATTAAAGGAAAAAAAATCAAGCATCATTCCAACACGCCTCTCATTGTCACTTCGCTGGACTGCCTTCCACTTCACTTGCATGTGTTAATATAGCTGAGCTGACAGATGCATAAAATCTTGAATCCTGTTCTTTTTTCATTGAGTTATTTTGGGTAGGGGGGAGGGTGCTGCTACGATCTTCACGGCTATCGTTATAATGACTGCAGGATATTGGGGTATGTTGTGTAAATAATGTATCGGAATGTTTGGAGCTGCAGAGTCAGCCCAGCTGCCAGCGGCATCCCAGCTGTAGGCAGCATCCTCTGGTCGGGATAGAAGATGAGAAAACACTCACTCCACCAGCCCTGAGTCACACTGTGGCTGTCAGCTCCCGAGCTGACTCAGCTCTGCCCCTGCAACCACACACGTGACTTCGGTGTCCCTTCTGATGCCTCTGACCCAAAGCCAGACATGAGTATAATGGAAAATTTTACACTTTTAATTATAGAAAACTCGAAACGTTTACCAAGGAATATATAGTAGTATCATGAACCTATTTACCCAGCTTCAACTTGTAGTTCATCTCTATCCGTACCCTCTACGTGTTCCTATCTTATTTTGAAACAAATCCCAGACCTCTTTTCATTTCATGTGTATTTCTGGATGTGTTTCCAATACAGAAAGATTCTTTATTTTGAAAATAGCCACTCTACCGTTGCCATATCTAAAATAATAATTAGTACTTACTAGTGTCAAGTACCTAATCAGGGCTCAAATTTCCAGTTGTCCGGTAAAATGCACATTTTGATTGGTTCATAAATCTTTTAATCTATCTTCTCTCCAAACCTGTGTCTATTTCTCCCCCTTTTCCCTTTTTCCAATTTATTTATTGCCAAAATAGGACTGTTCATTTGCCAAAGAATTTCTTTATATGATAACTGGATGATGTCAGTGTTCCATCTCTGACTTTGTTTTTATTTTTGGTGGATGTGTGACATCAGGGATGGCTCCTTCCACTTGTCACCTCATTTTACGCTCGCCCTCAGCTATCCGCAGCCCTGGCTCCCAGCTCTGACCCCCTTTTGTGAGCCTCTGTCTCCCTCATTCTTGATCTGCTCCCAGGATCAACTACATAATTTGCTGGACCCCTGGTATAAATTGGAAATGCAGAGCCCCTTATTCAAAACGTGTTAAGGACTTCAAAATAGTGACAGCAGAGTCTTTACCCGGCCTGCGACCCGCTGAGCCTGGGACCATGTGCAGCTGCACAGGTGAGACTGCCCAGGTGCACAGCCCAGCTCTAGCCTGTCTGTACCCTGCCCTTCATCCTTACTCTGTCCCTGGCTATAGCCCACCCCCATTGTATGAGACTCAAGGCTGAGATATAAGTGTTTTTCCCTAAGGAACTAGAAAAACTCTTAACAACCCAGGGATGTAGGATGGAAGTATAAAAATGTAGAGACGAAAAAGCACACAAAAGAAATTGGAACCCCAAATGTTGCACCATGTTCATTTGAGAAGTTAAAAATTGAAATTCTTGCTACCTATTGGGTGCAAAGAACCAAAACCTAAACTAAAATGAAAACCCCCAGGCCAGAGTTGTGACCCTCAAGGAGCTGTGTAGAGGCAAATGCAAACCTCCCTTTAGGAGCAGCACAACCCGGCGCCCTGTCGCCGGCCAAGTCACATGGGTAGTAAGCTCACAGCCATGAGAAAGGGCAGCGGAGGGGAGAAGCCATACTCCAGGCGCTGCAGATAACTGTTCAATGCCAAGAGCAATCTGAACATAAGTCATTTAAAATATTCCATGAGATACAGGAAGGAACAGAATCCATACCACAAGCACAACGCAGGAGTGGGCAGAGTAACGACCTCCGTGGAGACATTCACGTCTTACTCCCCAGTACCTGGGAATATGTATGTTCCATAGCAAAAAGGACTTGGCCGGTGCGATTCGTGTCTATGAGCTTGAGATGAGGAAAACACCCTGGACCATCCAAGCGGGGCCAATTGTGGTCACAGGTATCCTTAGAGGTGAAAGAGGAGGGCAGGGGGATACGAAGACAGAAAAAGAGGCAGAGATCTACCCTTGATGGCTTTGAAGATGGTGCAACAAAAATGCCCAAGAAATGTGGGTGGCCCCTAGAAGCTGGGAACAGGCCTTAGCTGATCCCTGGAAACAAAATGGAGACTTCACTGCTACAAACACAAGGACCTAGGTTCTGCAACAGATGAATAGGACATGGGTTCTTCCCTGGAGCTTCCAGAGAGGAATACAGCCCTTGATTTCAGCTCCCTGAGACCTGCATCAGATTCCTGCCCCCACAGAGTTGTCAGGGGAGAGTCTGTGTTGCTTCAGCCCCTCTCTGTACGGCCATTTGTTATGACAGCCATGAGAAAACTAATACAGCATATTTTTTTAAGTCTGACTTGGGAAAGCACCAAATGAAAAACATAAACAAAAAATGTAATCATTGAAACTCAAAACTTCATAAACAGATTGAAAAGTGGATCATACTTGGTTAAAGAGAAAATTCATAAATTCAAAGAAAGTCTGAAGAAGTATCCAAAATGCAGCATTAAAAGCTGGGGTGAAAGAAACCACGATGAGCAGAGAACTTGGCAATGACAGTTGACTGCAAAAGTAAGATGAAAGTGGGGATTTCAGAAGGAAGTTACATATTCTCGGTCTTATTCAAAAGAAAGCAAGAGAATCTTGTTACTTTAGACTTTTAGGAAAAACATTTGGCTAAATTTGCATGCTAAAATGGTAAAGATAATGGTTAAATATGTGGATGTTCCTTGAACAACTCAGAGGTTAGGGGCACCTACCTCTTGAGCAGGTAAAAATTTGCATATAATCTTTAACTCTCCAAAAACCTAACTACTACTGGTCTGCTGTTGACAAAAAGGCTTACTGATAACATAACCAGTCAATTAACACATAATTGGAGTGTTATATGTATTAGATACTGTCTTCTTAAAGTAAGCTAGAGAAAAGCAAACATAAAGAAGAGTAAAAATGTTTAGTATTCGGTAAGTGAAAGTGGTTATAACAAAGATCTTCACCCTCATTATCTTCACATTGAGTAGAATCAGGAGGAAGGTTGGTCTTGCTGATTTAGGGGTGGCAGAGGCAAAGGAAAATCTACCTATGAGTAGACCCATGCAGTTGAAACCCGAGTTGTTCAGGGTCAACTGGTCAACATATGAAATGTGCAGAGGAAATCAATCCATCAGAGTGTAGGAAAAGAAACAAACAGAGGCAAACACAAAGCATGGTGCCTAGAAGATGCGAAATCAGACAGTAGAAGTCTTCCACACGTGCAACAGTTAGAATAAATGACAACATATAAATAGATTAAATTTGTCTATTAGACACAGGACCTAAAATTAGAGTTTATGTTAATGTGATATTTTCAAAAGAGTTGAAGTAAAATGCCTGGAGGTTTGTATAGTTATCTGCGGGGAGTTCCTTAGGACTGGCAATCTCTCTTGGTAAAAGGAAATAGATTCAACTGTGGGAGGAAGATGCGGGACCCCTGCGGGAGCCAGGTGCCTGCCCAGCCTTTGGACCCGGAACCTGGAGAAATGGCCCCTGAGCCAGCATCCTCCCCCAAAGGCACATAGGACAGATGAGGACTGTGATCTTCACCAAACTATCTTCCATGATGTCCTGGACCAAGGAGTCTATTCACAAATCAGAGTTCCAGAGACTCTTTCTCTCTCCAACTTATTTTTCAGAAATGTAAGCCATGACTTCTATTTCTAGCAATACAGTGGAGTTAGTATACTGAAAAGCCAACCAACTACAGAAGATGCTAGATGAATGTTTTTTAAAAACCTTTTTAATAAAGAAGCCAAAACTACCCCCGAAAGCAAGAATCCACAGCTGTAGGTGAGCCCTAGACCAGCATCAGCCCTGGGGACCTGTGCCTTCATTCCGCCTGCCTGTGGGTGCAAGGTGAGGAGGTCAAAGCCCGGGGCTGCGTGGCTGGGAAGCACTGCAACAGGTCACAACAGCACAGATTATAAAGGTGATGATGGCTCTGTTTGACTGTATCCCAAAAGGCATTGTGAGTTGGAAGAAAATATTAGCAACATAACCGACAAAGGATTAATACTCAGAACACATCTGCACCTCCTCGGAGACCCACCCTCCAGGCCGACCCAAGCCACCTTCCACCTTGTGCTGTGCAAGGACCTGGCTCCTGCAGTCGGTCCTCGCTCCTGCTGATCAGCAGTTGGCCCCTGTTCCTGCTAATCAGCTTTCACATGTCTGCTGGATCATTCCCATCAGATGATTATGGTGTGGTAGCTCTAAGAATTTAAAAAAATACGCTTGACCAGGGGCCACCTCATGCATCTCTCGGAGTCCAGAGAAACTCACCTGGACGGTGGTCTGCGCCTCGCCTCCTTTTCTCTCAAACCCACACCACCGTGGATGAGCTCTTTTCAGAGTTGTTTGTTCCCAAACCCAGGGGCCGTCCTCAGCTGTCGCCTTACTTAACCTATCACTTGCTGCTCCTTTTTCCTGTAACGTGTTTCTCACCTGGGACACTGAATTCTCTGTGGGGTCCCCCTTCTGCGCTGTTCCTTCTGGGGTCACTTTACTGGTTCTTCCACTCCCCTGCTGACGCATGCTCAGTCCCCAATCCACTGCAGTGTCTACACTAGCTCACTGGGGGAGCCCGTCCATCGCATGTCCTCATGACAGGGACACCCAAATGTGTGCCCTCGGCCTGACTCCTTCCACCAACTCCCAGACCATTAGCAGCTGCCTGTTCCACATCTCCCTTTGAACAGCCAACAGAAATCTCAAACATAACTTGTAAAGTATCAAGGCCCTCCTTTACACCCCCATCTGTTCCTCTCACAGTCCACACCACCCAAAATTAAGGCGACTCCATTTTGATAATGGCTCAGGCCAAAAATCTCAGCATTATTTTTGACACCTATCTCTTCTTTTTTTCTTAGAGAGACAGAGTCTCACTTTATCGCCCTCAGTAGAGTGCTGTGGCATCACACAGCTCACAGCAACCTCCAACTCCTGGGCTCAAGCAATTCTCCTGCCTCAGCCTCCCAAGTGGCTGGGACTACAGGCACCTGCTACAAAGCCCAGCTAAATGGGCAGTTTGGCCGGGGCCAGGATTGAACCCGCCACCCTCGGTATACGGGGCCGGTGCTCTACCCACTGAGCCACAGGCACTGCCCTTTGATACCCATCTCTCTCTCCTGTCCCCAGCCAACACAATAGGGACTTCTGTTGACTGCACTTCCAGAACATGTTTAGAAACTGGCCATCTCTCCCCAGCGCCACCACGTTCACCCCAGACTAAGATGGTGTTCTCTCTCCCTGGGATTACAAGACTGACCTCTCAAGGGTTCTCTGTAGAAGAACCCCGGGTCCCTGTAGTCTGTTCTCAACACAGCAGAGTGAGGCCTTCAGACAGGAGGTTCCTCCCACTCCTCTACCCACACCCCGCAGGCCCCTCACATGGCTCAGGGTAAAGGGTCTCTGCACCTGCCCCGTCAGGACCCTGATGCTTCTCCCATCTCCCTGATGGGTTCTGTCTCCCAGGCTTACGTGGCTGCACACACACCACAGCCTTTTGATTTCTCGAGCTGTGGACTCTCCTGCCCCAGGGCCCCTGCAGGTTGTGCTCTCTCTGCCTTCCTGGCCCTCCCATGGCATTTGTGGGGCTCACTACTTCCCCCGGTTCTTTACTCACGTGTTGCACCATTCGGCTTCGCCTTGAGCCTGCAGCTCAGCACCCTCTCTGCCTCTCATTTGACCCTGCCTCTGAGCACTGACATGCTCTATGTTCACTACCGCCCTTGGTGGTTCGGTTGCTGTGCTAGGAAAGCACAAGGAAAAAGGCTTTGTTCTGGTCCTGCCGTATCCCAGAACCTAGAAGAGTGCTTGGTGCAGAATGTACACTCAATTTCTTCAACAATTCATGTAAATATTTAAAGAAGTTCTAAATATCGTTTAAAACACACACACACAACAGAATAATGAGCCGAAGGTTTTAATCTACATGCCCTAGGGCAGAAGACACAAAGGGCCAGTAAAACACAGGAAAATGCTCAGCTTCATTTAGTAACTTCAAACTGAAGCCTGCGGATGTGCCTTTTACACCCACCAGGATGGCAAAAATTAACAAATCTGGGGACAGTATCAGGTGTGGTGAGAATGTGCAACATCTGGAATGGGTATCTACTGTCAGTGTGGGAGAAATGTGCTTCCTTCTGAAATCCTTTGACATTACACACACATACAGCCATGCATTGTGTAAACAGCAGGAACACACTCTAAGATGTGCATCGTGGGGTGATTTCATCACTGTGAACATCAGAGGTACTTACCCACACCTAGACAGTAAGCACCTAGCCCACTGCACCCCGAGGTCATATGCTCCAACCCGTTGTTCCCGGCCATACACCTGCACAGCATGTTGTCACACTGAGTGCTGTAGGCAGATTAACAGCAGGGGAAGTATTTGTGCATAGAAAAGGTACAGTAAAAATACGGTAATATAATATAATCTTATGGGGCCAATGTCATATATGCGTTTTGTTCTTGACCAAAACATCACTAGTGGTGCATGACTATACTTACCTAACCTAGCAATTTCGTCCCAGGCTTATACCTAGGAATAGACTGGCATCCAAAGAAGTTACCAGGAAGAATATGGCAGCAGCAATGTTAGTAATAACACAGCATCAGAAAACAACCCAAACATCCCAACTGAAGAATGGAAGTGATTTGTGATCCACACACACAGTGGAATATCCTATTGCAGTAGATGTCAGATGGACGCAGCCTCAGGCTTCCCCATAGATGCCTGCCTGGAACACAGTGTTAGAGAAAACAAACAAAAACAAAGCAGGTCACAGATAAACACATTCTGTATAATTCCTTTGATGTGAGGCTTAAAATGTGCAAAGCTGAACTACATATTGATTAGGGACATGTATACGCACCCATGCAGAGTAGTGTATATATACTGCACGCACTAGGATGAAACACACAGGAAGACAAGCCCAGGATAACAATAATCTATTAGGGGAAAGGAAGGACTCACGGGGCTTAGAAATTCCTGGAAATGGTCTAGTTCTTAAGCTGATTCTTGAGCATTCTGTTACTTTGCCTTACTTATATTGTAAATATTCTATTTTACACATCCAATATTTGATTTAGTACTTTAATGAGTAGGCACCCCACTACAAAAGCGTGGGTAGAACTGTATGATAGGAGAAGACTGTTTCCTGGTGTGAGACTTTTAACAGGAGCAATAGCAGGTCCTCACCTGCCCTGCACCTGGGCGATCCTCAAACTGTGGTTACTGAGCGCTGGCCTAAAGTGTCTGGATCCCCACCCTCTCCCCAGGGCTATGTGCAGGCTGCCCTCCCTTTACATCCTGGATACTGGACCCACTTGGTAAGCTGAAGAGCATACTCTATTCCTAGCTGCCAATGTTGGAGACCTCAAGTTGAAATGCAATCCCCTAAAGCAGTGTTTTTCAAGTTTTTTAATCTCACAGTGCACTTGAACCTATAGTTAAACTTCCACAGTGCACTGAAATTATGTTGATCAAAAAAAAAAAGTAGAAGGCCAGGCACGTGGCTTATCCCTGTAATCCCAGCACTCTGGGAGGCCAAGGGAAGTGGATCACCTGAGCTCAGGAGTTCAAGACCAGCCTAAGCAACAGCAAGACCCCACTTCTACTAAAAATAGAAAAACTAGCCAGGCACTGTGGCGGGCACCTGTAGTCCCAGCTACTCGGGAGGCTGAGGCAGGAGGATTGCTTGAGCCCAGGAGTTTGCAGTTGCTGTGAGTTCGGAGGTCTGGCACTCTACGCAGGGCACAGAGTAAGACTCTGTCTAAAAAAAAAAAAAAAAGGTAAAAAAAAAGAATGTACTACTGTGCTTTGAACTTCTTTTGAAAATAATTAATGATCTTTAAGATTGTTCACAGCACACCTAAGATCTTCTCATGACACTCCCATTGAAAATCACTGCACTAAGGGGAGGTATTTGAGTCAAGAGAATGGATCCCTCCTGACCGAGGAGCAGTGAGAGCTGGTTGTTAAGATGTTAAAAACACCCTCCCCTCCTCGTTCTCTCTGGCTTCCTCTCTCACCATGTGATATGTGGTCTCCTTTACCAGCTCCCCTTTACCTTCCACCACGAGTGGAAGCTTCTTGAGCTCCGGACCAGAGCCAATGTCAGTGCCGTGCTTCTTGTACAGCCTGCAGGACTGTGAGCCCAATCAGCCCCTTTTCCTTATAAATTACCCAGCCTCAGGCACTCACGTGTAACAACAGACTAAAACATTAACCTTCACGATTGTATTGAAGCCCCTTCCTGGTGCTTTATGATTACCTTTTCTTTATAAATTACCCAGCCTCAGGCACTTATATGTAGCTTTTTTTATTGAAGCTCCTTCCCGGTGTTCACTTATTCTCCTAGAATGAAATGAATTACAAGGATTGATCTGATTTTTTAAATTCCCATTAGTGTGAGGACTTACCTCCGTTCTTATATGTGCGTTTTGCTTCTAACTTTGACCTTGAAGTCATCTTGACACCCCCCTCAATTCAGCCCACACCAAAGGAACCATCTCATAGTCCTTGTGCTTCTGGGATGAGTGAGAAAATCACCCTGGCTTCAGAAAGGACAGCCACCACCCTGGAGGGAGATGGGTCATGCTATAAATTTTGTAAAGGAGTTCTCAGGTCATCTTACCTTCTCAGAAAATAAAACAACTAAATCTCTCAAGATGTTTACAAGTTAATAGGTACACCAGGGTTTGTGGGTGAGGCATGGGTAATTTTAGGGTTACTTAAGCATTTCGCTGTAGTGATCAGTGGCAGCATGACACATTGGAACATAATTCTGCTGTTTAGATGGCAACATGCTTCACCCTCAACCTCCACAGTCCTTGAAGACACTGGTAATTGCCCACAAAGCTCATTGCACATTCTAGAGGTCTGTGCTGGCCCAGCTTGCTAATCATGATGGATGGACATTCTAAGCAGAAGCAAGAGAAAAGGCTCTTTGGGGAGACAAGAAGGCAACCGATTGATTCAAGTTTCACTCTTGAAGGATCTGTGCAATGACTCTCAAGGCCAAATGGGGATGATGCCTACCTGATGTGGGACTTGCCAAGGTGGGAAGCAGCCCAGAAGTGGCAGGTTTTGTATGCTGCTCAAAAGTTATACTCATCGAGCCTGGGTGCAGTAGCTCATGCCTGTGATCCTAGCACTCTGGAAGGCCAAGGTGGGTGGATTTCTTGGGCTCAGGAGTTCAAGAGCAACCCACACAAAGTGAGACCCTTGTCTCTACTAAAAATAGAAAAAAAGACAGGCATCTTGGTGGGTTCCTATAGTGCTAGCTACTTGGGAGGCTGAGGCAGGAGGATCACTTGAACCCAGGAGTTAGAGGTAGCTGTGAGCTAGGCTGATGCCATGGCACTCAAGCTGGGGCAACAGAGTAAGAATATATTCCTCACCACTACCAAAAAAAAAAAAAAACAGTGTACTCATCGTGCTTCTGGGGGGTTTAAAGTTAACCAATGCCAATTCCATGCATGTTGTAAAATAGGAGATATGACCTCTTCCCTGAGAAGAGATCTCTTCTCCAACAGCTCAGCTCTGACAGAAGGATAATTTATTATAAGCAATAGCCTGAGTGTGCACATCTGGTGTTCCAAAGAACTCAGTTCCTCTAGAATTTTATTGCAAAATTAAAAATTGGATGAAGTTCAATTCATAGGCTTCCTAAAATAGTAAGAGACTAGCTGTAAACTTAAAGATGTGGGGAAAACATGACTCCGTTTGGTCTATTGGGTGGCCCAAATGGTTACTGCGAGGTAGGCTTACTATGTGGTTTTACTCCTACTGTTGTGAGGAGGGTCCGAGCAGGTCCAAGGACTGAGTGAAGAAATTGCTATTTTGTGTCATTTACAGAGCACCTACAGTATGATGAGTCATTCTTCATTATTTTCAGATAGTAAAATAAAGTACTTGGTGGCTCAGCACCCATAGCACATTGATTACAGCTCTGGCCATATACACTGAGGCTGGTGGGTTCGAACCCAGACCAGCTAAACAACAACGACAACTGCAACAAAAAATAACCAGGCATTGTGGCAGGTGCCTGCAGTCCCAGCTACTTAGGAGGCTGTGGCAAGAGAATCACTTAAGCCCAAGAGTTTGAGGTTGCTGTGAGCTGTGACACCATGGCATTCTACCAAGGGTAACATAGTGAGACTCTGTTTCCAAAAAAAAAAGAAAAAAAAAAAGTACTTAAAATACTGTAGCTGAACTCTTGTGGAAACTACTAAAACAGACACTGAAAAAGGGATTATTAGTAAATGTATCCCTTTCTCTGATTGAGAGTGCCTTCCTTTTGCAAAATAGAAATAATGCTCCTTCTTTTATTTTTTATTGTACAAGTGTTTATGAGGTCCTTTGAAACCCATAAAGGAAAATAGAAAAGATGCTATAAAATTGAAAATACTATTTATTTTACAGTAGTGTTATTTAATAATAAAAAATTGCCTAAAGCCAAAACTTCATTCATCACAGATTTGGGTCTCATATCACAAATAGAGTTTGCACACAAAGAAAAACTAGACATTGCTAGCAAACCAATCTGATGCCACAATCCTGATGAATAATGATAATTCCTTGGCCTTGAATTAACAAATGCAGTGATTGATTCCATTTTTACAATGTATGAAGATAATAGGCAGGTAGTGATAAAATTCTTTAGTATTTGAAAATGCTTAGCCAACCATCCTAATAGAATATTCTAGAACTGTGTGTGCTTGCCAACGCATGGAAAATGATAAAAGAGCAGTGGATCACTATTAATGAAAGAGGATGGAGAATAGGACATTAAGGGTTCTAGAAGTGGAGAAACTTGCCATGACCACAGACCGGGATTAGACAGGCTAATATGAAGTGGCGCAGCAGGAGTGTCTTTGTACGAGTACTGTTGGAGTACTGCTCTCCCTGCGGCCTCTGTGTCTGTGATCCTCTCATGCATTTGAACTGGTCCTGGGATTGTGGGGTGACCTACAAGCTTAGGCCAGTCCAGCCACCATCAGGTGAGTTGCAAAGGAAGCCAGCAGGTGGATGAGGGGTTGGCCTTGGAGCTCTTTACAATCCATTTCACCCTTGAGAATGTATATCCTATGACCTCCTCAAGAAGCCTTATTCCACTTTCTGAAGATGCTTCTAGGGCACCGTTGGGTCTTTCTGAAATCCTGTGTTTTCCACTCTCCTGTCTCATCCATGACAGTGACCTTTCCCAAATAGATGTGCTTTCCACAGGAGACCTTGCCTGGTTCCATATACCATCTTAGTGGGAGCTGGTGACCTACCCATTGTTTCTCTTACCCTATCTCCCACCAGGGTGGACAGCAAGGACACTGCCCATGGTGGGCAGTGAGGGTCAGCATGGCATCAGAACCATTAGATGGACTTGGAAGTCCTCATAGGATGGTCATAGAAAGTGTGGTTTACTCATAAGACTAACAAACTGACTCCAGTCAGTATTCCTAGGATGCCTTTTTGCTTTTCTCTCTCCTTTTCCTTCTGTTCCTCTGTCCACTAATGAATCATGTGACCATGATTAAATCACCTGACACCTTCTATATTCCAGAGATTTGCCATCATTGGCTCACTTTAGCTGTCCCTGCCTGATTCTCTGGAGATGACCATTCCATCTTCAATACATCAACTTGAATCAATATTCCCAAACCCAGACATCTGACTCCAAGCTCTGTCTACTTATTTTTATTACCCCTTGTTTGGTCTGTGGCCTAGAAATCTTTGGAACATCAGCAATGGATTTCTTTGTCTTGCCTTTTTTTTTTTTTTTTGTAAGACAATTTATTCACAGAAAAGAAAGAAAAGAATACAGAAAACATTAAGGCATCTGTTAGAGGGAGAAAATTCTAGTGGGGAGAGAGAAGCTCTCTCTGTTTCTCTCCCAGTCTTTCCCCATCTCCTCCTTTAGGCCTTTAGTCTCAGGGTAT